>PQWD01001845.1:0-198836 GCA_019425675.1 Leucinodes orbonalis | reverse complement strand
AGGTGATGGTTAATTGTAACTTTTGATGCAATGACGTTTATTTTCGGCTTACATGAAATCGGAATATCAGAACTATCGCCGTGGCGGAAGAAATTGGCAAATGGGCAAGTACTAATGCAAAATGACACAAATCTGCCTTAGTCATAATAATCAATGTAACTAGAGTTGAATGGAGCAAGACTGGCAAACGACGTTCATACAGCGTTGTTTTTTGTTTTCAAAGTGTACTTTCTGTACGGCTTCAGTTATTCAGCGTGTCGCGGGCTAATACGGAGGACCCTCGTCAGGAGGGCTGCCTTTGAGCGCTCTCGCGCGGCCTCTTTGCAGCGAGTAAATGACGCTCCCAGTCGGACCTACGGCGCATTCATGCTCGAGCGCGACTCTATTTTTGTTTCTTTAAGGATTGATCAATCGTCAATTGAGCAGAACGAGCTATGAAAGTAACTGATAGATTATTTATTTTGCAAGGATCGTGTATAGGTGGTAACATTTTCTGAACAGACGAGGAGTTTTTGGTCTGGTCAAGCTTTTACAATTTGGCATTAAGAATTGCCCATAAACATCTTATAAGATTTTTTTGGTAAAACTGACTAAAGTTACAAAGGGAATACAATAAGATTTGCATGTCCCATAGTATACGCAACCATTCGAATCTCATTTATAGACACTACGGCTTTTACATGTCAGCTTATTTTATATTCCCTCTCGCGCTATCACACTCGAACTCGTTGCCGGTATTCATATCATGACCTATAAATTGCAATATTTTCTTTCAATACCGTTTCCCGTTGAAAACACTACTTGGGGAACAAACGGTGTCTCACTGAAATAGGTTTCATTTTATTGGCAGCCTCTCCGAGTGCGCGGAGGTAACGCCGCGTCGGCTTTCCCGTTTTTAATGCCGTCTTCTATATCCTAACGTTCACTTAGTGACACGCGTCCAATATCTTACTTATATTTTTCCTTTATGAAAATGTATCGTTCAAAAATATAAGGATAAGTTCTGGGAAATGAATATTTAGTGGGATAGGGTCGCTTCGTTACTATTTTTTTGTTTTTGCAGAGCGTACTTCGGCGGCGAACGTATTTTGATTGAATCTGGTACAGTAAGTCTGGTACGTTAAGAATAAAATAATAATGTTTGAAAATACACGAAAGTTTTCAATTAGGTATAATAGATATCCTTTACAACCTGAACAACTTGCTGGAGATGTTAGCCTTAAAGATTAAAGCTTCAGAGTATGACGCCCTCAAACACCTTACTGCAAGAATAAATGTATATGAGAGAGTAGCACACTTCTATTAAGAAACTATAAAAAAAGAATTGTACTTCCTACGTTTTCCTACTTAAAAAAAGTCTATAAGAATTTCTTAGTATCCATATGAGTATATTATAAAACTGATATAAAATCAAAGCATTCACGATGGAAAACTAAATCGTGCACGTTAATTTGCGTACATCCCCGCAAGTATATAGGAACTGATATTCCGTAAGTATATAGGAACTCTTATATGTCAATAAACTAGATACGTGAAGCTTAAAGCTAAATGCAACGTATACCGTCTGTCATATTCAAGTGTGCATTGAACAAGCGCAGATATCGGAAATAAAACGTTGTTCGAATATGGAGTGGTTTCCGATGCGGGGCGATGCGTCACGCGACCGCTTCTAACTGTAATATATTCATGTAGCGATGCGGCGTGCATCGATATGATGACTCGAATACGCTGTATGATTAGTGCACGATACAATCCAGCCAATGTAAACGATGATTTGTTTGATGCAACCGAATAGGCATTGTAGTTTGCGTTATGCACCTGTTCGTCGTCAACTAGACAAGTAAAGAAATGGATTAGCTGTATAGGTCGGTAATCGTAGATTTTTTTACTAGTGATACTTGATACTGAGTCCTTCTGGGTAGTTTGCCGTTAAGCGTGAAACCTGTATTGGGCACTAAGGATACACATACTTATATATTTTTTGTAAATACACATACATATTATACATGGTTTCTATGTATAATATATACCCAGACCAATACAAGCATGTTCATGCATCGGTTTGTACTGCCCCGGGATCGAACGCCGGAACCTTTGGTGTATTAGCCGACGTCTCGACCATGAACCAAATGAGTCAAGTCTTTGTATTTTATAACGAAGCTTTTAAATGTAAACAAGTTTTATTATGTATGTCTTATTCTCTCTCTGCCTGTTTAATTTCGAAGTGTTTCTACATGACTGGAATGTAAAACATTGAATATTTTCTTAACTGCCTGTGTTCCAAGAATCACTGGTGTAACAAGCGGACTAAGTTCATCTTGTTTGTTATGAATGTTCACAGATTTAATGTAGAATATTATCATTATGTACTATAAACATTTATCTTATAGGCGAGATATATGCTGTAGAATCATATGATTTCAGCCGCAGTTGTATTTATAATGGTTATATAAAACTTTTTATACAATGTTTATTTTTTGCTTGAGTTATGTATTAATTGTATTTATTTGCTTTAACTCAATTTGTGTTATGAAAATGTTTTATTATTGTGTTCTTATCAGAGTCTATTTTTCTTTAGTGTTATTTACATATTATCTTCAAAAATCATATCCAATTCACAGGGTGGCAACTACGCTGTGGTCTTACGAAATGATGATTGTTAAACCGATAGTACGAGTAGCAACTAAGTATAATAAAACAAACACTTGGAACTTTAGTCTCAAAAAAAATACAAGGTTTCCCAGTTCACATATCCTTCGATGCATCTTGGTCCATCAGTGGTTCCGTATGCTGCGGGGCATTGCCCGCGTCGCGTTTACACGATGCTACTGGAAAATTGCATACATATCTGATGTTCCCGCGGTTTATAGCCACGTGCCGGTTACGCCAGTTACTTACCTCCCGCGGCGAAGTGAATGCGCAATGTGAATACGAATTTGGAATGCCCGCACCGAGAATATTTTTCACGGATACACTGTAATGTTCCTTAGAATACGACGAGCGGCTTTTATCGGGCGTTTCTTTGTGTTAGGAAAACACCTTGGTGTTATGCTGCGTGCGCGACTGTACGTGAATTGAAATGTATTGTTATGAATTTTACAGATATAATGTGTGATGTATTGTTGTTTAGAGTTTTGCCGCAATTCAAGCTAAAAAAAGGTTTTCCGAGGAAATAAAAATAGAAAAAAGATTGCATCGGCCGGGAATCGAACCCGGGCCGCCCGCGTGGCAGGCGAGCATTCTACCACTGAACCACCGATGCTTGCTTTATATAAGTGAAAATATAACACGTATTAGACGCTCAACATACATTTATATGAAGCGATAGAAAAATAATAAATACATTTAGACCAGTATACATGACGTGCTATCGATACAGTTAGGAATCTCAAATCGGACATGCTATTGATTGCAAGAATTCCTTAGCGATTGTTATCTCTAGGATTTTTTTAAATTTCTTCTATCCATTGGGATAAAATTAAAATTTAGGATTCGAAGTAGCCACAAGCATAAAGTTTATTAAAATTCAAATTGTTTATTTTCAGACTACAATTTTGTTTCAAATTTCAAAACTTAAAATTTCGTTTCGTATTTAAATTGTATTACTGTAGCGTATAATTGTGTAACCCTTATCGGGTATTATTGTTAATCTCTCACGGAATATGTGTGCGTGTATTTATTTTATGTATTCAGTGTTCACGTATCAATTTGAACAGTTGGTAATGATATTGTGAAACCGGATCACGTGATTGGTCCAAACTGTCATGGCTGTTATAAAATTATGAGTAATAACTACATTATTTGATAAAATTCGCTGAATGGAATTCGACTGTGTCTGGCATTTTGCTGTGCTGCCTCATAATCTTTGATATACTTAAATGAATCCTATTTATTGTATAATATAACAATCAGGTAAAAAATCTGTGAACAATCTGGTAGGTTCATAACATGGTGTAGTTTGCCCTAAAAAGCGTTTATATTATTTAAATATTGGTAGCTAAGTATACGCATCTAGAAAAAGGAATGGCCTAGAGTAAAAAACACTAGGTTATATCTTATGTATGATGGAATGATGTCATGCATATTATACATTTTAATTAAATAGATAACGCCTTTTTACGAGCGTCTTAGCGGCTTGCTTTGACGTCATAATGACGTCAAAAGATTGTTTATGACAACGGAGACTATAAAACAAAAACCTTGTATAATGTAGAGTTCTTTAGCTATATACCTTATACCTACTTGGAATTTATTTATGAAGATTTATAAAAAGTTTTTCTAAAATTATTTTTCGGTTATACCGAACGTGGATCGTGGATCATACGGAACGTGAACATGGATACTGGCAACTACAAAATAATAAGTGTAATTCACACATATAATAAGAAAGAGAAAAATGAAAATGTAGGGAAAGAAAGGGGGCCTGGCCACTGGTAGATTGACTCTCTCGACAAAAGAAAACACAAAGCATTCTTTATTTTTCAAATGCAGCTTATTACAAACACTTGTAGCCATTATTCCACTTCCATGGTTATGCAGCAGACGAGGTCTGGAGTGGAGATTGCGTCTTGGTAAGCGTAGAGTAGGACGCCCTCCGACCCGATAGGGCGACTTGCGTAAGTGGTGGAAGCTGGATAAAAAAGGTCCAGGATTTGTTTCGCTGAATGGGGGCCCTATGTCCATTAATAGAGATAGGTTGAAGAGAGAGAGTGGTGATGGATACAAGTTCACATCAATTTTTTTTCTGCGTTGGGCTCTTACGTGAACCAAGTCGTTTTCCAGTAACGTAGTCAGTCTTGCACTCTATTTGGCATCACAAATACGAAAACCCAAATCTTGTAATTTGGGAACCTTTAATCCGTTGACCGCCAAAAATCCAGACACAATGGAAAATCTATTGTTTGTAGCGCTTTGAGATGTCTCTGGCGTTCCAAGGGTTAATCCTGAGCTAATAACACAAACTGAAGATCCACTAAATAAAGGGGTGATAAAAATCAAAATTTTCTCTCGCTTAATCCCCGGTGTCGTGATACCGCGCCTAATAAAGATGGACGCGTCTCGCGTTGTGCGTTGTAATTCGGTAACAATGCGAAGATTAATAGCGTGCCCGCGATATTTGTACAGCGACAAGCGGGGTACATACGTCATAGTCTGAATATTAAAGCCGAACATCCAGCAGAGATTAATATGTCGTCACTCGCACTTTACGGCTGCGAGGTACGCCGGCTGCGGCGGTTGGCGCAAGCGGCGAGCTATCACGTGCGGTAATTAGTAATGAGATAAACAATGTATATAATGATCAATACTGGGTAGTAGATTCGGTACTGTCATCTAGGTAGGTTCCACTGCACTGCCAGATATCGTCCCGTGAAATAGGAGTGTAGCTAGTAAAAGTATCGGGTTTAAATGATTGGTAACTCTCGTTTCGGTAGTGTTGTATTGATGAAGAATAAAAACTATCAATCAGTTATTGGTCTCCTTAACCCTTTGAACGCCAACGACACCTAAAGGCGTCAGAAACAATAGATTTTTTATTGTGTCTGGATTCCTGACATTTAAAGGGTTATTTATTATTCTGACATGGTCAGGTATCACTTAAAAAAGTCAAGTCCGACGTGAAGATGTTAAGTAACAGTATCCAATAAATTTACTGCCTTCTAGGCCAGAGTACCTGACATGGCATTACCAAAAGCAGGAAGAGAAAATGAAGCTGGGGGTGGGGATCCATAAAGGCACTAGAAATCTCGTTTCTCCGCTTTCCTCATACTGTCTCTACCAGCCACCTTTTACTCGTCGATACATCGGGCTAGAGGACCTACTACGCAGATTACTCTACGCCTGAGACGCAGTTTCACTTCAGAGCCGAGTTCTGGAGAAGAGACTGCGAAGTTCTGCTCCAATTTCCATTTGTGCTGAGTGACACGTGACCGACACTTCAACTTGCTCATCCGACGAGCTATGAAGGTTACTTTAATTCTGTTTCGGATACTTATTGTATCCACAAGCAAAACCCTGAGCACAGATCACTTCATTGCCCGCTGAGTGACTTTGAACTTGTTTACCAATTCTAGCTCACTCCATTGCCCGTCGAGTGACTTTGAACTTCTAATGTACCTAAATATATATTATTAACGCTCTCAGCTCACATGTCGCACCATTCGCAAAGACGGGGTTGGGTCTTGGTCCCGCTGACAAGGGTCCAAATCAGAGATATTAATTTGTAGGGTGCGCTGTAAATTAACCGTCGCGAGTTCGTGTAACGAGTTACCCGTTGGTCCACAGGGGCAGGATAATTTGTAAGGCAAGCGAGCAATAATTTTCTAAGGTTTGTCCTCCAGTGTGCTCCGCGTTCTTAGTTATATCCGATCGTGCGTAATGGGTAATTTAACGTGGTATTAAGAAGGGATGAAATGTTGGTTGCAGTCTTTGGAATTAACATTTGGAACATTTTTGGAAAATTGCTCGATTTAACTGACTCATTTCTAGGGATTATTTGAAATTATTATTTCTGGTACGTTGCTAGATTTGGCTGATTCATATCTAGGGTTTTTACCGCTGGACTAGAGTAAAATATTTTTGTTGGATTCTATAACAGATGAGTAATGGGAAATTTATATTTAAGAAGGATAAGCAATCTTCGACTGCACAACGAAGCATAACCTATTTTTATTTAGTGTATAAAACGTAAAGGAAATAGACCTTTACAATTGAATTTTGCAAACTTGTATAAGTGATCATTTACAATATTCTTATTTTCCAAGCGATTTAGCTGGAATGTGAGAAAGAAATAACATTGTTATGATTACATAGTGTGATTCTCTGTAATTTTATTAGATTGGAATGGTTGTGAAATTTTATACATATTAAGCACAGGAACAAGATTTTGCAGGCCTGATAGGTGACAACAATATCCAACTTCGCAAACTGTTGAAAAATGCACGAGTGAAACTGTATTGCGAGAAGCAGCGTGAAAGTTTCCCCCCTGTATTTTTCATTTTGAAAGTTTAATAGTTTTACCTTGAGATACCAGCTCGATGTGTAAAGATTGCAGACGTCAAAACATTGAACAAAGCATCGTATAGTTCCAGCGACTGGTCCGGATGTCCGATCGGTCGGAACGCGATGCGAGAACGGAGCCTTGCGGCTACCGGGAACTTGGGCAATTAATTAAAAGTTTTAAGAAACTCCCGGCCATGGAAGTTGTATGGTCGCCGTGACTGACTAGTGGTTTCATTAGCCGAATACCCCACATTGTGCTCGCGCTACTAAATATACCACTTGGTCCAACTCTCGCGTCTCCTCCGAGATGCCGAGCCGTTTCGATGAATAATTATTGTTCGCATGTTAATTTCCAACTCGATATTAGATCAGGACGATCTCGAAACTTGCCCTCTTTGGACTGTACATATTGTTTCGATTCTTGGTGCTACGTTAATTAAGGGGCAATGTGTACGCTTGGATGCGATCGCCACATAGTCTCCATATTTCTGTGTCTAGATTCAATTTGGCCTTTGATCTTTTGTTCAGCCCGATTGAACAAGTATTTGAGATTACGTATGATATTGCCCCGACAGGGGTCGGTATTNAGTACTACTTAAGGACGTGCTTAATATAATTGATATTGGTATTGTCTCTAATATTGAATAAATGAAATATAATTGTTTGTTTATTGTATTGTATTTGTATTTTGTTTGTCTAAATAAATAAAATTGAAATATTATTCTAGAGTTATTTATTCCTAAAGATTCCGTTCATATCGTATATGAACGAGTGAGTAGTTTTTTTATGAACTCAAACAAGATCTACATCGTCGTCTGGAAATGAAGCGGACATTTGTCACTAAAATAGATTCCATTTTCCCAGTACCTCGTATATTTCGAATAAAAACTCATGCCGTGAATTCGTACCCGGAATATTCTATAACTAGAGTTTACTTCAGCCGTAAAGTTTATTGAATATCAAAGACGTAATCAAAGGCTATCTAGACAAGGGGGTGATAATAAATCAAGTGATAGCGCGGAGTGGGTCGCTATTTCAGCAGATAATAAGTTAATCTGACGTCATATATCTGTGGCACCACTTCGAAGTGGGGTGTTTAAATCAGTGTTGCCGAACTATCGATAGTTTGCTTTGTAAATCATCTTTGCTATATCGATAGGCCCATTGATTCTATCGATATGATCAATATTACAATGATGTAAAAAAGTATGGACTCGTGATATACACACAAAACAATCGAAAAAGTGTTCCAAATACAGTGACAGCACACATACACATATTTCGAATGAGCGTAAATTTACCTAAACAAAAAAGTACAAACTGTACTCTCTTCGGTGGTTCGTTTTTGAGGCACGGGTGGCGTATCTACCTTTATATATACAGAATATCATTGCAATACTACCGATAGTTCGTCGATAGTCAGCAGCAATAGTATCGATACTATCGATTATTAGATTAAGCTTTGAAAGTTTCAATACTATAGAATTTATTATGTGTCAATGGTATTTACTCTATCGAGTATCAATGCTATAGCACTATCAACACTATTGAAAGAAAGAAAATAAAGAAATAAATAATTTATTTATTTGACACACACAATAAAATATTTATTTATGGGCCGGGTTTTTTTTCATTACACTTACTATCTTTAGTTACAAATCAAAATTCGTCTTTCTTATCATCATTCATAGGTTTTGAGGGTTATTTGTATAAAATAGTTCTTATTTCTAAAGCCATAGAATTATAAAAACAAGGAAGACGTCACTACAGTCTAATTTTTACAGGATTTACCTGAGATAAATATAATAACAGCTATGAGGACGAGAGATTTAATGTCTGTTAGCGTTTTTGTTTCTTTACACAACAACGAATTTGTTACATATTTCGGGCATAAAATAAATCCAGTGTAAAATGGGCACTGCTTTTATGGGATTTTGAGCTTGGATGATAATTTTATAATGTAATTTGACATATATTGTTTGTAAGCATGGTATTTTAGCATTTGTAATAATCTGGGTGGTTTCTATGTATAATATGTATGTATTTACACAAAAAAAAAAGTATGTTTATCCGTTGTTTAGTACCCATAATACAGACTTCACGCTTAACTTGGGGCTAGATTGCGCTGTGTGAATATCTGTGGATATTTATTTATTTATACGAATATATGTATAGTGCGTTATTCTGGTTCTTCCTTCGACAAACTCATATTTACATTCAAAGGACCAAAATCATGAGGTTCTAGAGAAGGGAAAATGAAGCGTAGGCTGTCCTCCCAACCAGATAGATGGACAACCTGGTTAAGGTGTCGGGCAGGAGGTGGATATAAACTGCGATCGGTCCGCGTGGAAATCATTAGGGGAGGCCGTCGTTCAGCTTTAGACATTTTGTACAGCGTCGTAATGATGATAATTACTGTTAAGGCAGGTCAAATAGGTAAGTTTTAGGTACCAACACTGACGACGACCTTACAAATGGCTGTTCACGACGCCAAGTTAAAATCTTAAATTTTCCGTCGGGGTCTATTTTCACCTTTTATTTCGATAGAGTGCAGCTTGAATGTTGCAGTTCAATGAACTGCTATATTTAGTATTACCTCAAGCAGAAAAGTTTAATTTGGATATTCTTGCGGTCTCGGTGCAGTCTAATGTATCATGGAGTGTGTTTTATTTATGGAAGCCGGTACTATATTGGATTGCTTCCTTGCTTTTGCGCCGAGTGGTGGCGTGATAAAGATGTGTTGGTGCGGTTGTTGGTGTTTTATTTATTTTGCAGAGCTCTGAGCGGGTTTAGACTTTATTGTATGATTTGTGAATGTCTTGCAAGTGGATTTTGTGGGGTTATGGTAGAAAATCGAAATTTTTATGATAGTTTAGCATGGTCATTAAAAATAAAGATGTAATCCAGCGACCTTCTATCTATGTACTTCTTAATGTCTTATAACTCCTTTTTAACTCCTGCATTTTTTTTATGTTATAGGTTTTGAGGCCGTACGTCTTTTAAGACCCATGCTTGTCTAAGCAAAAGCTTTCCGTGTTGAGAGACGGTCATTCTCACCATCTTTCTCCTGAACAGAGACCTTCCTTAATTGGTCTGCTATCTGAAGTCCCTTAATTTTGAGATTGACGGAATGTTCTAAAACAACTAATAACTGAGAAGTTTGCATTCTATTATTGCTCCCCCGGACAACACTGGTCCGGGGGAGCAATAATAGAATTCACTCGCTTGATTATGATTATTGGTTTTTGAAACTATGTGCACTTTTATATATTATGAATTTTTGACGTACGTGATTTTTGTTTACGTATATTTAATTAAATACGTGGAATATCTGTCTTCTGAAATAAAGATAGCCCACGGATTACTGTATGTCGCTACAAGGAGTAATCTTTGGTCCTTGAAAATGACCGAAGAATCGAACTGAAAACGCTATAAATATTTGATAGATTTGCTTTATCGATACTTATTTGAATAATAAAAACAGATATACCCATCTAAAATTGATTCATTAAAGACGTTTTAGTACGTTTTACTGCGGCAATTTATATCGAATTGGTGGTCATAAAGCAGAATAACTTTTAACTTTGCCAGAAACTCTTATATTGTGTTTATGAGTTTTCTTACGGCCATACAGTACAAAATCATACTATTGCTACATGTTTATAGCAATAGTGATATTTTTTGTGTTTTTTGTTATTTTTATATATATTGAGTATAATTTGTTATATTATTTATTTATAAGAGAAGGGATTTTACTTGCAATCATTTTTATTTTGGACACGAAACAATATGTACATGTTCGTATTTTGAAAATTAGAAACGTCCTAAAACCACCGTTTGTATCAAATATGTAACGCCTTACTAAACGTGATGCTTTCAAGATTTTTAAAATACTGCCAGTGATATTTGAATACTTACGTCAAAACGCAAACTGGCTATATAACTTACATTCAAAGTGTACCCAACCCTTACCAGTCCGACTACCACGAATCGCCCGTTATTTCTGTCCGGTTAAACTTAACCCCCCCACCTTTGGCAATAAACGTCGAATATGCTTCATAAAATACAACGCTATCTAAGATGTAGCTACTGGTGCTACCTTCAAACCGGAACATTGTTCAACTGGAAGCTGTAAATTTAAAGCCTTTTTGATTTGATGGTCACTGTTGTTTCTAAGGTTGAATCCTGCTTCACTCAGGTCAGCTTTTATAGCTTGAACCTTAGTTACCAGCTCTCGTGCATGTTTAATGCCTGGAGTTTGATGAGCTTAAGTACAGTATAGAATATTCTAAAATTCTGATGACAACATAGTTACTTGTATTAGGATCAATTCTACAACACGTTTTGAATAATCTAGGGAAATTATACTTACTTTTGTTTAAATACTTAATTATACTACTTAGATGGCTCTTTAATTTTCAGTCGTTTTCTAGTTACTTAACATAATCTATGTAAATAAGAGAGAAAAATTAACAGGTATAGGATTTGCCTCTTAGGGCAACTTTTAATTTGAGTAATTCTTTACGTTTATATAACAATTTGATTACTATAAAAGATTTAATTTAAGATGTCAGAATAAAACATATTTGCAATACGTCATCAATGATAAAGGTATCAAGTCTGAAAAGGGGAGGTGATTCACGAAAATTGATTTTAGCGGACTGTCGAGCCGACAAAGAAACTTGCGGGAAATAAGAAGTATTGATGATACGATACACGGCCGTAAATCTTCATGGTCACGGTTCGTAATCCTCTGGGATACTACGGCGTAGTTCGTTTAAGCTGCAATGGTAACATGAAAGGTCATTAAATGTATACTAAATCTATTTGTCTATTTCTGATATGTATGCTTAACACATACGCAGTTGTGAGCAAAGTAGGCGAGGAGATAACCACCAAAAAACCTCGTGTGTGTGGAGTATTTTATACGTGTTGTTTATGCCAAGAAATGATTTTCTTTTATATCTTTGACATAACCTTAGGTCGCTTTTTTAGTTAAAGTTCCAGGCTCTCGGTGCAGTAGCTATCTTTCCAGTTACACCCAATGATGTAAAAAAGTATGGATTCGTAATATGCTCACAAAACAATCGAAAAACGTGTTCCGAATGCAGTGACAGCACACATACACATATTTCGAATGAGCGAATATTATTGGTTACACCACATGGTTCGTCAAAAGTAGGTAATATATCGGAATATCATACCATAATTATTATTTGTTTTAAATTAATTAGAATAATTATTTAGCTACAATAAACGATATAAATTTACGGCGCGGTGTAGACACTGTAAATCAATTTGAATTACGCCCCCACTATTTCCTAGCGTACGCCATAAAATGATAGAAATCCGAATTACGATATGCGCGATTAAGCCGACGTTTATTGTTACGAGGGTTTCCGGTGGCGGCGAAACCTTGCCATTCTGTTTCTGATACACGTATTACTTAGAAATGCCCTGCGGTGCTACTTGCAGTATAAGACATTTTCTAGCAGTAAAACGTACCCAATTAATAAATCCAGGGTGTCAGTTAACTCCACTCCATACCAAATACTATTATTGCTCTTTTCCATACAGTTTTCAAGGCTAAGAGCTAACTGTGTGTCTGTTTACATGCATGTTGAAGATGTGAATGTTAGCGGCCAACTGCGTAATGTTTATCTGGGGAAAAAAATAATTTTAATTACATAAATTACAACAACCATGAAGGTCCTTATTAAATGTGGTTTGATAAATGTACGAGTTTGTATCTTGTATAAAACTGAGTACAATAATTTAGATGAACAGTAAACTTTATCTAAGTACAATAATAACTGTTGGCGACGTCAGTTTCCTCGACAACTGACGTCATTCACGCCGGCGTCAAATGGGGGCGCAATAACGATTTGTCTTTGCGGCGACCGGTGCGGATTTCGGCTTAATTAATTGACGGATTGCAAAGAAGACTACACTTTATTTTTTAAGGAAACCGTTTTCTTATATTCCGCTCGAAGAGTTATCGCGGTAAGATAGTAGAAATTGTATTGTTTGTGGAGGCAGTTACCTCTAACGAGTCTGATCGTCTACTTGTATCAATCAGGTATAACTTTTAGGACGAAACTGTATGATTTATATAAGTTTAACTATTCATGCATATTTAAATTAATAATCCGTAAGAGATCTTGATCATGGATGGCCATTGGAGCAGACGAGTTCTGGCGTGGAGACCGTGTATTGGCAAGCGTGCGTAGGATGCCCTCCGGCCCGACGGACCGACTTGCAAAAGGTCGTCGGTGGAGGCTGGATAGTGAAAGCGTAAGACCAGGATATCTGGCGGAAAATGGGGAGACCTATGTCCAACAGTGGACTAAGACAGGTTGAAGGTTGCTCAAAGTTTGTTAAAGTCTAATAATAAATATAATAGGTTGGTAAACGGACTCAGCACAGTGGTTCCGTGGAAGTGTTGATATAATCGCTTTAGCGTACATGTTGGGTACGTCTCGGATCGATTTGCTTAAATTTTGATGATAAGCTCTGAGCGCAGTTGGTAATAAGTTTGTTTGACTGAAGTGATACCACGTTCTCATATAAAAGCGGCGTAAAATCTTTTATCAATGAGATTACTTGTGGCTTAAAATCCCTATACTACATTTCTTTTTCCCTCCACCTTATTAACCCGTTGATCGCCAATGACGTTTTATGGCGCCAGACATAATAGATTTACTATTGTGTCTAGTTTTCTGGCTTTCAATGGGTTAAAAGGCGGCAATGCACTTGTAACTCATCTGAGGATACGTAGAGGTAAATGCAGAGGGGTATCAGGTAAAGTTCAAATAATTTAACGATATATTTATTGAAAGTAAACAATTTTTATCACAAACAAAGCGTTTATTTACTTAGGCCCGTATTCGAGACTCAACGTTGATCTTTACTTAAATTGAGTTAGAAAGGGATGGTGCTATTTATTATATAGAGCGCTTACTCTTTCTCACTCTACTGAAGTGAAGATCAACGCTGGAGTCTTATTCCAGAATACGGGCCTTAGACACTGAGACACAATTCTTTATCTGTAAATAATTATTCAGTTTGTAGGTATCAACGAATATAAATAAACGTAGACCTAATAAAATTAAGTATCCATTCTAGAGGTATCTAAGGGTCTGACGTTAGTTAATAGTGGAGCGTTAACGCGATGCGCCCTCCGCCCTCGTAAAGTAGCCGCACATGAACCTTCGAATAATTCAATTGGGGCCCTATATTTCGGACGCTAGGGTTCCGTTTACACTGGTCTTCTATTTCAGTTAAATATACTTTTTTAAAGGCAAGCCTTTTTAAAAAAAAAAAGAATTCTGTAGGCATATTTAATACCGATGAATTTAAGTCCTTTAGTAACAGATGAAGAAATAGTTATTGCAAGTATCTTACATATGTTATTTTTTTATTTATACATAATACTAGTAGTTCCTGACATAAGCACGCTCAAACAAACTCTTCAGCTTTATAATATTAGTATAGAATATTTATCATTTAGTCACAATAGCTGCAAAAACGTAAAATCTCCTAAAGTATGATTTAAAGATAACCCGGTTACATTTTTAATTTGTGAGCGTCACCGTGAACGCGTCCTTGCCGGGATAATTCTAGTAGGAAATTGAAAAAATTCGACTCGCACCTGTAAAACAGTTTTGTGTCTTCTTTGTTGCGTCTAAACCTACCTATTGGTTTTATACCAATTGGTGGTTATTGGTTTCTAAATCTTTAAATCATGTATCGCATTGCATAACCTAACTTAGTGTATTTATTTTATGAAACTAGAATATACTGCAAACGGTTCTTGTATAAAGTTTGAAATAACTCCGGAAAAAATATGTTACAACTGCACACTGGTAGATAAAAGCTACTGAGGTGCATTCCATAAAACGAACACTTTGCAAAATATTTTATAACGTCAGTTTTAATACCCGGTAATATTTTTAACCTGTGAGCGTCACCGTGAACGCGTCCTTGCCGGGATAAATCCAGTAGGAAACGGAAAAAACGCGTCGCGCTCCGGTAACACCGTTTTGTGCCTTCCTCGTTGCGTTCACGTGAAACTGCGAACTTTATTCCGTCCATTTCTATAATAAATTGCGTTACCGTTTTATTCGTGTGTTCACTTAGATTGCACGTTGAATAAGATAATGTTGCTTTAAATGGAAGGTGGCGATTGCCCTATTGGTGGGGGCACGTTGATGAATGAATGTTTTTTTTTGCAGTTTTAAAATTGGTAGTTAATCTAGTGTTAATATTTAATTGACAAATAATTTATTTCTCGGCATTGAGGACCATGGTCCGATACGTTTGTCCAGTGCGTGTTGGCGTATGGCCAGATCCTATATCAGAACAATCATCAAATCTTTATTGGGAATTGTTAGTAAAGTTAAAGTAAATTACTTTCATTTCTTTTATTGTGCTCTCAAACAAAGGCATTTTCACTGTCAATAAGAATATGAATCTCTATAAAAAGTTTAATATTGATGAAGGGCTTACCTTCACTTTGAAAGCAAAGCATATAAAAGAAAAATATATTTGCATTTTACTTTACGTCGTCGTCCATGACAGCTTAACTCAGGCTCTCATAATGATGATCGTGATTTAAGCCTAAGTTTATTCCCAAGCACCTAGTCGCACCCGCCTCGTTTCATATTTAGTAGGATTTATAACCAGCAGGTTTAATTATTTATTATTACCATCTAAAAATTGTTACAATATTCATATATATCAAATCCCGTACAAAAAACCACTAAGGTTTGTAGTGAGGAGATTTTCAAATGATTCAAATGAAAATTAAACTAAAGTAACATTAGTTTATATTAATACTAGATTAACTGTCAAATTTAAGGGGAAAAAATTGTATAAAATCAAATATTCTCAAAATTGCCTCCTAGGAATTTCTTTTCTAGCTTTAGCTTTTTTGAAAATGATAATTGTATCACTTAGTAATAAAACAAACAATGATTTTCGACCGCCAATCCGATGACCAACCCTTATCAACAGTATCTACGCCATCGCGCCCTAAAAAAGTTAATGTTTGCTTAATACTGATAATTCACTAAGGCTAAGGCTGTTTAGAGCTGAAATGATAATGATATGATCTAGTCCTGATTATTAGTATATTATTTCCTTAAATCCATGACATGACTAGTTTGATTTTTATCCGTTTGCTCTTCCGTCATCGCTTCGTGCTTTAATCGGATAATCAAAGATGGCGTCCCTGATAGGCCAATCGCGTGCCTCCATATTTATTACTGACCACGGGGAGACCTTCTAAATATAGCATTTAACATTCTTTTTTTCTAACTCACTAATTTCGGTCGACGGGCAATCTGAATAAATTACCGTCGAAATGTTTTCAAATACCGTTGTTTTACGACGCAGTCAGTTTCGTTAATCCCCTTTGTTCAAATGGGGTACATTTTGTGATGGAGCGTGATTGTACTGAATATTTCACATTTTACGATTGAGACGTGATGGATTTTAGTAGCCAGAAAATACTTATAACGGTTTGAATATTCAAACTTTGTGCGCGGACAGTTTTCCATTTTGTCGCGATAAGAATCTTTTGATTGGATTTTGTTTTCATCATACTTTGAGTTATTGAAAAAAAATTGAAATTATTTTGTAACAACTATTTGATGTGGAAGTCATTATTGAAAATTCCGGGTATAAGAGACCTAACATCTGTCGCCTCAGCTTATGGGCGCACGGTTGTGCTAACGAAAAGTAATGACTGCTTACTATAACTGATTTCTTTCAACACTGCATCTGCCATGGTCAGGCGTGTCACTTATCATCAGGTGAGCAAACTGTCCGTTCGCTTTGTAACATAAGTGTTATGTAACAAAGCTTATGTTAATACAGGGTTATTTTTTATAACCATAATCCTGATGGGCTTACGGAACTATAACGGAGGTGTACGGACACTTGCAAAACCTATTGCGCATGCAATGGGATTCCAGCTCGTTCGGTGTTGACCTCGTAACATTTTACCGACATCGTTTGATGAACATTCAATGTATATTGCAGTCTTTTATATGGTTTCAATGATAATGGTTTCATTGTTAATGTTTAAACGGGTTTTATAATATTTTATTAAATATAAATCAATAAATATCCTCTGACATTCACACAACGCCATCTAGTCCCAATAAACATTTAGCCTGTAATATGAGTACTAAACTACGAATTAAATACATACATAGAAACGACCTAGACCAATACAAACAGACATGTTCATGCACACAAATGTTTGTACTGCCCGGGGATCGAACCCAGAACCCTTGGTGTAAGAGCTGACATCTTAACCATTTACACCATTTGGGTCCCTATAAAGATGAATATGAATGCCTATAAGTTTTCGGTTCGGTTACGTTGGTTGGCAGTGGTGTCCTTTTTATTAATTTTGTGGTACCATTACCAGCTATTACTTAGAAACATTAAAATTAAAATAACCTGTATTTAAGTAGTATTATCTCAAGTTTTAGCAACTCATTTTAGTAGCGTTAAATTATAAAAATAAATTACTAATATCAAATATTTCCTTTCCCTATCGGCGAATGACAGTCGTTGAGGGCACGGAAAGGGTGCCTAACACTATTGTTGTTATGGGGTTATTCATATTTACGCAAAAAATAAACAACAGATTGCGTTACGTTTCAATAATTAAAGTTACAACAATGAGCGTCGGTGGTTCATTGGTGTGCATTGTTGCCTTCTGATCTAGAAGGTGCAGTTTAAAATCCCACCACGTATCATCGCCGCTCTTATGGTGAAGGAAAATTTTGTTGGGAAACCTGCCTGCGAAGAGATTCAAATGCTGTGCGTGAAGTCGGCCAATCAGCACCCGCGTGGATAACTAAGGCCCCTTTTGCGGGTAGATTTGTGCCCCTGATGATGATGACTCCAAACTGACGTTGTACTCATAATAATATGTTTTATATTGTTGCAGATTGGATCCCTGAAGCACTACTATTTGCTGTCTCACCACGAAGTTCGAAAGAGATCTGCGGAGCCTAGTCATGAACACCATAGAAAATTGAATAATGAGCCCCAGGTAAGTGCAGATAAACCAGTATATAGTCATAGCAATGTACAGTCAAATATATATTAGCAAACAAAGTGACCAAATACATCTAACAGTTTAAAATGTCAATAAGTTCTATATATTAGAACTTATCATTAAAAGTCAAGTCAAGTCACACAAATAATTATAATAATAAAGAAATCGCAGTAAAGACTTGGCACGAAATTGTCTGGATTTCATTATTGTTTAGAGATAAAGAAGCAGCTCCATCGAGACTTGACTAGTTTTTAACAGCATGTTTTTGGTGGTATACATAATTACCAAATCCCTTTACGAACTTAATATTTTAATTTTTTCAACCAATTTGTTCATTAAATGTGACAAATAACTTCATGATGAGAAAAATAATGTCCTGCTTATTCAGAGTTGAACAACCTCTCTAATAACGAAAAACATTATTTGAGCTTTACGAAAAAACGGGCTTTTGAGGAAACGTCTTAAATATTGATGAAAGCATGTTTTATTTAAAGGGAACGTCTTATTATGTTATAAATAGGAGACATTCAACTCGAATAGTATCTTATCGTATTTTGGGAAATTGGTCTTGTATTTTGTAAAATGTTACCTTTTTCTCCTTCATAAATCGTTTCGGTTATTTAGATTTTAATGAAAAACTAAATGTTTAGCTTGATTTTTGTGAATTTCATAAACATCTCAAGCCTTTGAAATATTATTTCATCACGTAACATTTTTATAAAAGATCGTAAAATATCCTTAATTCTAAGAACAAATTGCCTCCACTGTATATTGAGATAGTTCACAGTTTTTTAGGTATCATAGTCATTTTGTGCGTGAAGTCGGCCAATACGCACTGGGCCAGCGTGGACGACTAAGGCCTAAACACCCGCGTACGGGTAGGCTCGTGCCCCTCGGTGGGGACGTTTGATGAGTTGATGATAATAAGTCATTTTTAAAGGAGAAGTATTGGCTAATGCATAAAAAAATGTACTTAAAACCAAATTCGGTAACAATAAATATGTTATGAGTTCAAAGACTAAGTATTCGCAATCCAAAATAAAAAATCCAGGTGAATACAAGTAAAATATCGGGGTTGGAATTGCCAGTATCACTCAGTTTGATTATGGGCCGTTGGTGCTCGCTAGACAAAGCAAATCATGAAATGTAGTTTGACAACGATGTATCTCCCTGTAAATTGTGTCACGGATCGCATTTACAATCTGAATATTTTATAAGGTCTTATACGTATCATAAACAACCGTTTCACGACTAACAAAATTGGATTTCAAGTGATGCGTGAATAAAAAGGGCGGGACATGCGGGTGTTGGACTACAACGGACTCGGATCAAGCGTCGGATCAGTAATAGGGAAGGATAGTGCTGGTGTGTCACTCGATATGTAAGTAGCTACCAAAGTATTAAGGTAGTAACCACTAAAATACTTGATACTTCATGAAATCAAAATAACTGATAAGAAATGGAAGAACATCAGCTGTACAGACATTTAATCATGATATGGATGCATTAGTTACGTATTGAATCGTTTTTAATCTAGCATCTATGTTAAATATTACTCTTACAGTGATCAACATTTTTACCATTTTCTATAGCTAAGAAAACTTAATCATCAACTTAATATTACTTACTTATACTTCGAGTATTAATAATATTACAGAATATTATCTTTGTAAAATTTCTGTTAAAAGTGAGGAGGAAAGCGCTGTTGAATGCCAATTTAAAAACTAGGTAGTTAATAATAAACCCGTTTTCAAAAACAGATCAGACGTCAAAAGAGTAGGGATATTTTCGGACAGGAATTGTTATTTTGAACTCTTAAAATTTTCCCGATTTTATGACGACTTTGACAACCAGTTCAAGTGACAGCAATAAAGTATTTCACTCTATACGAAAATACTAGTGACGTTGCCAGTCCACCACAAAGATTAAGTAAGGTCTCGGATTAAAGGATGTGTGCCTCGGCATGCGAATATGAGAGGACATTTTGGTGCCTTTGTGACTGACGCGATATTTATCTTAGTAAAATATTTACTCGCGCCAAATATATTTGTATAGAGTCTGCAATGGACGGACTAATTTTATGTACTCTTTGAGTTAGTGTCACTTAGTGTACAGTGAGTATTCGATTACGTTCATGATCTTTATAAGGGAGGTACGTGTCGACAGTATATATATATGTATATCATCACGATCATCAGCTAATTAAATGTCCCCACCGATGGGCACGAGCCTACCCGTATAGGGTGATTAGGCCTTAATCGTCCATGCGGGCCCAGTGCGGATTGGACGACTTCACACACAACCTTCGAATCTCTTCGTAGGCGTCCATGAAGGTTTCCTCACGATGTTTTCCTTCATCGTAATAGCGTCGGATAACGTACATATATTTTCGAAAATTCGAAAACACATTAGTACGTGTCGACAGTTCACACCATTGAACCTCCGACGCTCAAGATATATATATATATAATATTATATATATATATATATATATATAATCAATAATGTGACTTTAAAATACCTCAATATTATGTGAAAATATTCGACTCATATACTTGATGACTATAGGTACTAGAAAGGAGATCAATAAGACAAACAAAAGTCGAATTAATCCCTTGGTCGTTCAACTTTCAATTTTGAAGAAAACGTGTCCAGACAAGTAGAGCATTAATTATTAAACGATGCTTCGCTGTTTGTTTGAATTAGATGAAAATTAATGAATGTTACTACTTTCATTAATATTAACCACCCATATTTTAGAATGGTGCCTAAAATATTCCATTACATTTAAAAAAATAACGATGGGTTATTAAAATGCATATTATTTGTTTCGCAGAAGGATTTTATCGTATTGCATATACTTAGCTTATTTACGTATGTGCGAATACAACAGCTACAATGTCCTACTGTGTTTTCTTTTCATTTGTTAGTTGTAAATTAAATGACCGCTTTAAAATAATGCTGTTATGGTACTTCCTTTCAATAATTTTAAAAATCAATGTTTTGGATTAATAATATATTTTCATAATTCAATGCATTAAACATATGTATGTATGTTCGTGCCTACTTAGTTATCATAGGGCTATATGTACACTGTCTTTGGAAATATTCTACATGTTGAAGTGGAGAACATTTGGCAATCTTTTGGAATAAGAACCCAAAACAAATGTATTGATACATAAAGAAAATATTTTATACCCTATTAGTTATATAAAACACTTTGCTTTTGATCAATAATATTACAATATAAAAAAGATTTGATTAAAATAAAATAAAAAGGGAGTGGAGGCGGGTTCACGACGCGACAAGTAGGTCGGCGCAGGCGCGGGTAGTGGGCGGCGCGGGCGCGCTGTATATGAAGTAGTACGAGCTAATAAACTATCGAATTGTTCAATGTAATGCTATTATTTATTATTTATCACTTATTTTGTAAATTTGGTATGATAATTCTATATGTTATTACTATTAGGTTCCCATAAAAACATTCCATACAATGATAGGTCGAAAGGATGCGAATGATTCCAAATTCACCCTGATATAGTGTGAGTGAGGTCTATCCTAGCGGAAAACAATACTTGTCACGTAATGACTGCGGACCCGGTACTCTGAAGACACCCGAACCAACGATCCGTGACCTGTCCATTAATGTAGATCCTATTTGAAACGTGAATGTTAACGGGGTCCAAATTCCGCTATATATTTTTCAAAAGTAAAATAATTTAACACTTAGGTCTAAAACTTGGAAGGTTTTTATACAATGCCAAGTTTGTATCGATAAAAACAGATGTTTTAGTTTTCTAAGTACTTGTGCCTTTGGCCGCAAATGGTCTTTAGATCGTTACCAGACGCGAGATCTTTAGGCGAGCACGGAGGATCTCAATATTTATTAAATAAAAAGTACAATCTCAAATTTACTTTTTGATAGATTACACAAGTAATCACACGTAAAACTTGGAATATACGCAATTGCTTAAATTTTCAATAATATATGTATATTACCTATATTTGAACTCTTCGTTAATATGATACATTAATTTATGAAATTAATGACTCTACTTTTCACGTTTTTGAATATCTACACAAATAACTAGATTTATGTAACGGCTAATGATTCACCACGGTAAATGCAGGTAATAACACTGCATTTTCTGAGTTGATTTTAACTAAATTAATTAAGTGGCTAAGTAAGAAGTTACACATTAGTAAAATATTTTTTCACCTGCTAATACTAACCTTATTATCGTAAGCAAACATATTAAGGAATTTTAAAGATGGACAAATCTTAATGAACTTGGCTCGCCCGCTACCGTGCATCNGAACACCATAGAAAATTGAATAATGAGCCCCAGGTAAGTGCAGATAAACCAGTATATAGTCATAGCAATGTACAGTCAAATATATATTAGCAAACAAAGTGACCAAATACATCTAACAGTTTAAAATGTCAATAAGTTCTATATATTAGAACTTATCATTAAAAGTCAAGTCAAGTCACACAAATAATTATAATAATAAAGAAATCGCAGTAAAGACTTGGCACGAAATTGTCTGGATTTCATTATTGTTTAGAGATAAAGAAGCAGCTCCATCGAGACTTGACTAGTTTTTAACAGCATGTTTTTGGTGGTATACATAATTACCAAATCCCTTTACGAACTTAATATTTTAATTTTTTCAACCAATTTGTTCATTAAATGTGACAAATAATTTCATGATGAGGAAAATAATGTCCTGCTTATTCAGAGTTGAACAACCTCTCTAATAACGAAAAACATTATTTGAGCTTTACGAAAAAACGGGCTTTTGAGGAAACGTCTTAAATATTGATGAAAGCATGTTTTATTTAAAGGGAACGTCTTATTATGTTATAAATAGGAGACATTCAACTCGAATAGTATCTTATCGTATTTTGGGAAATTGGTCTTGTATTTTGTAAAATGTTACCTTTTTCTCCTTCATAAATCGTTTCGGTTATTTAGATTTTAATGAAAAACTAAATGTTTAGCTTGATTTTTGTGAATTTCATAAACATCTCAAGCCTTTGAAATATTATTTCATCACGTAACATTTTTATAAAAGATCGTAAAATATCCTTAATTCTAAGAACAAATTGCCTCCACTGTATATTGAGATAGTTCACAGTTTTTTAGGTATCATAGTCATTTTGTGCGTGAAGTCGGCCAATACGCACTGGGCCAGCGTGGACGACTAAGGCCTAAACACCCGCGTACGGGTAGGCTCGTGCCCCTCGGTGGGGACGTTTGATGAGTTGATGATAATAAGTCATTTTTAAAGGAGAAGTATTGGCTAATGCATAAAAAAATGTACTTAAAACCAAATTCGGTAACAATAAATATGTTATGAGTTCAAAGACTAAGTATTCGCAATCCAAAATAAAAAATCCAGGTGAATACAAGTAAAATATCGGGGTTGGAATTGCCAGTATCACTCAGTTTGATTATGGGCCGTTGGTGCTCGCTAGACAAAGCAAATCATGAAATGTAGTTTGACAACGATGTATCTCCCTGTAAATTGTGTCACGGATCGCATTTACAATCTGAATATTTTATAAGGTCTTATACGTATCATAAACAACCGTTTCACGACTAACAAAATTGGATTTCAAGTGATGCGTGAATAAAAAGGGCGGGACATGCGGGTGTTGGACTACAACGGACTCGGATCAAGCGTCGGATCAGTAATAGGGAAGGATAGTGCTGGTGTGTCACTCGATATGTAAGTAGCTACCAAAGTATTAAGGTAGTAACCACTAAAATACTTGATACTTCATTAAATCAAAATAACTGATAAGAAATGGAAGAACATCAGCTGTACAGACATTTAATCATGATATGGATGCATTAGTTACGTATTGAATCGTTTTTAATCTAGCATCTATGTTAAATATTACTCTTACAGTGATCAACATTTTTACCATTTTCTATAGCTAAGAAAACTTAATCATCAACTTAATATTACTTACTTATACTTCGAGTATTAATAATATTACAGAATATTATCTTTGTAAAATTTCTGTTAAAAGTGAGGAGGAAAGCGCTGTTGAATGCCAATTTAAAACTAGGTAGTTAATAATAAACCCGTTTTCAAAAACAGATCAGACGTCAAAAGAGTAGGGATATTTTCGGACAGGAATTGTTATTTTGAACTCTTAAAATTTTCCCGATTTTATGACGACTTTGACAACCAGTTCAAGTGACAGCAATAAAGTATTTCACTCTATACGAAAATACTAGTGACGTTGCCAGTCCACCACAAAGATTAAGTAAGGTCTCGGATTAAAGGATGTGTGCCTCGGCATGCGAATATGAGAGGACATTTTGGTGCCTTTGTGACTGACGCGATATTTATCTTAGTAAAATATTTACTCGCGCCAAATATATTTGTATAGAGTCTGCAATGGACGGACTAATTTTATGTACTCTTTGAGTTAGTGTCACTTAGTGTACAGTGAGTATTCGATTACGTTCATGATCTTTATAAGGGAGGTACGTGTCGACAGTATATATATATATGTATATCATCACGATCATCAGCTAATTAAATGTCCCCACCGATGGGCACGAGCCTACCCGTATAGGGTGATTAGGCCTTAATCGTCCATGCGGGCCCAGTGCGGATTGGACGACTTCACACACAACCTTCGAATCTCTTCGTAGGCGTCCATGAAGGTTTCCTCACGATGTTTTCCTTCATCGTAATAGCGTCGGATAACGTACATATATTTTCGAAAATTCGAAAACACATTAGTACGTGTCGACAGTTCACACCATTGAACCTCCGACGCTCAAATATATATATATATTATATATATATATATATATATAATATATATTATATATATATATAATATATATATAATATATATATATATATATATATAATCATAATGTACTTTAAAATACCTCAATATTATGTGAAAATATTCGACTCATATACTTGATGACTATAGGTACTAGAAAGGAGATCATAAGACAATAAAAGTCGAATAATCCCTTGGTCGTTCAACTTTCAATTTTGAAGAAAACGTGTCAGACAAGTAGAGCATTAATTATTAAACGATGCTTCGCTGTTTGTTTGAATTAGATGAAAATTAATGAATGTTACTACTTTCATTAATATTAACACACCATATTTTAGAATGGTGCTAAAATATTCCATTACATTTAAAAAATACGATGGGTTATTAAAATGCATATTATTTGTTTCGCAGAAGGATTTTATCGTATTGCATACTTAGCTTATTTACGTATGTGCGAATACAACAGCTACAATTCACTGTGTTTCTTTTCATTTGTTAGTTGTAAATTAATGACCGCTTTAAAATAATGCTGTTATGGTACTTCCTTTCAATAATTTTAAAAATCATGTTTTGGATTAATAATATATTTTCATAATTCAATGCATTAAACATATGTATGTATGTTCGTGCCTACTTAGTTATCATAGGGCTATATGTACACTGTCTTTGGAAATATTCTACATGTTGAAGTGGAGAACATTTGGCAATCTTTTGGAATAAGACCCAAAACAAATGTATTGATACATAAAGAAATATTTATAACCCTATTTAGTTATATAAAACACTTTGCTTTTGATCAATAATATTACAATATAAAAAAGGTTTGATTAAAATAAAATAAAAAGGGAGTGAAGGCGGGTTCACGACGCGACAAGTGGCAGAGGTCGGCGCAGGCGCGGTGTAGTGGGCGCGCGGGCGCGCCTGTATGAAGTAGTACGAGCTCTAATAAACTATCGATTGTTCAATGGTAATGCTTATTATTTATTTATCACTTATTTTGTAAATTTGTATGATAATTAATGTATTACTATTAGGTTCCATAAAAAATTCATACAATGATAGGTCGAAAGGATGCGAATGATTCAAATTCACCCTGTAAGTGTAGTGAGGTCTATCTAGCGAAAATAATACTTGTCGCGTAAGACTGCGGACCGGTACTCCTGAAGACACCCCGAACAACCGATCGTGACCCTGTCCATTAATGTAGATCCTATTTGAAACGTGAATGTTAACGGGGGTCCAAATTCCGCTGATATTATATTTTTCAAAAGTAAATAATTTAACACTTAGGTCTAAAACTTGGAAGGTTTTTATACAATGCCAAGTTTGTATCGATAAAAACAGATGTTTTAGTTTTCTAAGTAACTTGTGCCTTTGGCCGCAAATGGTCTTTAGATCGTTACCAGACGCGAGATCTTTAGGCGAGCACGGAGGATTCTCAATATTTATTAAATAAAAAGTACAATCTCAAAATTACTTTTTTGATAGATTACACAAGTAATCACACGTAAAACTTGGAATATACGCAATTGCTTGAAATTTTCAATAATATATGTATATTACCTACATTTGAACTTCTTCGTTAATATGATACATTAATTTATGAAATTAATGACTCTACTTTTCACGTTTTGAATATCTACACAAATAACTAGATTTATGTAACGGCTAATGATTCACCACGGTAAATGCAGGTAATAACACTGCATTTTCTGAGTTGATTTTAACTAAATTAATTAAGTGGCTAAGTAAGAAGTTACACATTAGTAAAATATTTTTTCACCTGCAATACTAACCTTATTTATCGTAAGCAAACATATTAAGGAAATTTTAAAGATGGCAAATCTTAATGAACTTGGCTCGCCCGCTACCGTGCATCTAGATTACTGATACACGTCCCCCTTGCTTTGTCACGCGCCGGCGGGCCACATCAAAAGAGGAGCTGTATAATCCGAATAGGGCTAAGTAATAAGTTTTTGACGCGTTATCTCTGTATACTATATATCTTGGTTGGGAATGTTGGGACGACGGTACATTGAGATAACAATGAATTATCAGCCTTGTCCATCAGAGTATTTAGTACATTGTTGGACTTGACTTCCCCTGTCGATTCGTGGTTAAGGAGTATGACTGCTACCCGCTATCCAGTGCACGCACGCCCAGTGCTATTTGGTAGGTATTAACTACTACTATTCTTAGACAGAAGCCGGGATCGATGACTTAACATGTTCTCTGTACCTCTGATTCGGCCCAGTGTCCTAACCAAACAGAAAAAAAACCAAACGCAAAATTGCCATTTATTATGCGTATAATATCCGGAAGCTATTATCAAATCAGGCTGCGATCAGATCAAACTACGAAAACTTAGCAAGCGTAATATATTTGGTATCGTAATATATCATCGTTGTATATGAATTTAGTATCTTTGCGCTCTGATACCACTAGATAGAGTACCAAACTATCGTACTATCCGAAATTCGATTATCAAGTAACAAGATTATGGGACAGCGGCGTCCGAATTCGGCCCATCGAATTACGTCTCCACATTGGTTACGGTCCTATCTGCTCCAAATTTAACCCTAATGCAATCACAATGAGGTCCTTTAATTTATTTAGATGTGACGTTCTTAACAAAGGTATTTATTATTAAAAAATGGCAGACTCGCCGAGCTTCTAAGCTCCGTCTTTATTTAATAACTAGGATTTACCTCTCCAATTGTGTTTCAAACATTTGTATTTACGAGTCGGTAATGAAGATGGTCCAGCAATGAAAAGTATCTAGTGATTTCAGTGTTATCTATTGTAACTGTCAACCATGAACACATCTGGATGCTGAATGTAAACTTAGTAATTGTTAATGTGAGGTTTAGGTACACACTACGACCATATGCATAGGCTTACTGACCCATAAACTATCAAAATTGTTATTTACCTGATTAAGTGATCTTTGAAATCCACATAATAATACACATTCAAAAGGATTTTTACCATTCTTTAAAAAAATCCTAGGGAATCAATATTTAAACTTTGACCTATTTTTAATGCTAGTGTCTGTCTACAAAAGTGTTTAGTGTCTGTCAAAACGTAGTTTTGTTGTTTTCAATTTAATTTTTTAGATCTGAATGTGACGTCACTCTTTTTGGTTGTCATAAGATGTATTTAAACCTTGTCTGATTTGTCAAAGAGGAATGAAATCATCGCGGCGTATCGGTCGTTTTAGTAGATATTTATTTTACGATTAGGGAACATGTATTTTGAACTCAGTCAACTTATTTATAATTATTAATTCTAAGTATTCTTGTAAATAGATTAAAATGTAAGTAACCGGCGTCTTTAGGGAAGTATCTTTGGAACGTTTTATAAATTAATTAATCGTTCTGTTCCAATTTAAAGGGGATTTAATTGCACTTAACTGGATTTATCAGCTTTGGAAATGTATATAATGGTTAATTAATACTCGCTATGAAATTAATTAATTAAATTATTTATAAATAAAATGATACTTTTTTTGTTTGAGTTTGGGCTTTTCAAAATCCGTCCGCGCAATATGCGTTTCTTCATCTATTGTATTATAAACAAGCGACCCACCAGGCTTCGCACTGGTGCAATGCTGATACTAAATACACTACATAATATAATTAAGGTAAAAAAAACCTTAAAAGCAAGCTTTTATTTAAGTGCGCTAAAATGGAAAAAAGAATGTTGCACTAAACTTTTACTGTTAACTTAAAACGTCATTTCAAATTTAACACATTTGACTCAATTTATATGTTATAAAAGCTTGTCACGAGATTCAAGTATTCGTATTTACTTGCTGCCTATTAAAAATTTTAACTTAGATCAGTCTTGTTGTTGGTAATTGTAAACCATGGTAATTTAAAGGCAGTGAAGTCAAAATAATAATTTGTGACGTACAAATTTCCTTTCTAAATGACATGAGATGTCCATGTGTCCGCCAGATTTCTTCCATTCCGATGCGGCGTTACCTCAGTCGGAAAGTTTCATATCACCAACCAATAATACGTAAAAGGTCACCCTTCCTTTTATTTTTCCTCTATGATTTTGTGTTTTTTTTTGTTTACCAAATAACATGGAATTTATTGGCGTTTACACAGGCCCACGAGTTGCCAACGAAATTTGTACCACGAAATCTCTGAGGGATTGATGTGATTGGAAGGTATCCTGTGTAAAGAAAGTTTGTATTGGAACAAGAAAAATAATAAAGTACACGTAAATATTGGTGAAGTTGGTAAACGTAATTTTTTGTGATTCCAGTAGCGAAGGAAAAAATAATTGATATGAAATAAAGGCAAAAAAGAAGGTTGAAGAAGCAGAAAGACAAAAACGTAAGGAGCTATGTGATCATTTTTGTCATTTACTTTTTACGACACATAATGGCTAATTTTCGAAGCGATTAATTAAATACCTTGAATACATTTGCTGATTTCTTTAAAATCTATATGGCCCTTTATAGCATACGATGAAAATGAATATTTACGAATATATTACATATTTAAAAATGCGGGCGGGACAACATTCGTAGTTTTTTTGTAGTGTATTTAGTATCAGCATTGCATCCGTGCAAAGCAGGGGCAGGTAGCTAGTATACACTAACTAGATGCATAATCACGAAGTCTTAATTTCCAAGTTGCACTAGACACGTATAGATATTGTTCTATTTATTCATTAAAATGTTGACCTTAACACGTCACTGAAAGGGTTCAAAATCCGAAGACGAGTCAGTGCTCGTTATTATGCCATGTGATTAGCTGCATGCGACGTCATATTGAATGACAATTCTATTATTATATTCTAAGATGGGTAACTGTTGGATATCGACTGCTAGAGATCTTCTCGCATGGAAGTGATGATGGGAAAATAAACTAAGCCTGCTTTTTTCTTTTTTTTTGGTTTTTGGAAACCTTGTTAACGCTACGTTTACTAACAATGGAAAATATATTGTGTTTGTTATATACTAATATACAAGTATACTCATATCTCAAAGATGTCAAACAGTTAAGTGTTTCGTCTAGCAGTTTGTGATATAAGAAATTAAAAGGTTTACTAAGAAGACAAAACAATAAAAAATATAAAATTTAAAAAATATCTGATATGTTTTAAAATTCAGATCGGTTTACAAAAAATAAAACATAACATGATTTAAAAATTATTTTCTTTAAAATATAAACATGTATATTTATCTTGATTTGCTTATGATATTTTTTAATTTCATCATCCATATCAATATGAAAATCTATCTCGTACTTACGTTACGCTGTCTTACTATAAACATGGCTAATTAAGTCTGTTTTGAAACTTTCATGTCAACAAAATGACCCTGCAACTTTTTTCATCCATATATAAATAAGTTAAATTGAAGTTGTTGGCAAAGCGGTAATACAATATTCTTTCCTGCATCCGTATACTTTTGGGGGCAATTTTGACGCAAGTTTTCGTACGTGTCGTAATATTAATTTGGTCTCTTACCGAATGGCCACTGTATCCATTATGGGGAGCCAACGACGTCGTTTCGTCGGACGACCTGTATTGCCGCGGCTCCGTTACAATCTGCGAATATGGCTGTTACTTGTTATTTCTATGACCAGATGGAGACGTGAAACAGTTTTCGTGACAAACCGTTGTGACCGTTTGCAACAACGATATCGTCTTCGAAACTGTTCTTGTAAATATATTAATAGATTTGTTTTTTTTTTGTTTCCGCAGTGGGTAAATGGGTTTATTTATTTCGAAAGTCCTCTAAGTATTTAGGCTAAAGTTTTACCAGTTCTTTCTATATACTTTATATTCAAGTACAAGATTGAACCTTACCAGTATGGTGAGTAAAAAATCGAAAAACCTCAAAGAGGAAGGGTGCATTGTGTCAGGATTGGGCTGAAAATCATTTGAATAATGGTTAGGTAATAATATTGAGCATTGTAAATTTTTATATAAGTGTTTAAATTTGATAAAAACAAAGTTAATAAATTATATTTCATTCAATAATATCATTCATTCCGCGGTGTGTACATACTCGTATCCCGTGAAATAGTAGTGTATTGTACTTCTGTGTTTCAGGAAGAGGGCTCTGTAGCTTGTAAAATTACCGGATATAAGAGACCTAACATCTGTTGTCTCAGATGACGGGCGCAGTGCTCCAGTCAAGAAGAATAATAACTGTCTATCAGTAGTTGGTCTCCATACTCTCCATCGATGCCGCTCTACCCTGGTCAGGTGTAACATTTAACACCAAGTGAGCGTCCCGACCGTCCTGGACACTTAAAAAGTGGACATTAAAAAATGACTCTGGTTTGGTTGGCGGCCGGGTGAGGATAAGAATTATTCCTTTCCTATACCTACATTCTGTGCTTTCCTTTGAATAGGGATAAACCGTAATATACTTAAATTAATATTGTCATGTGGCAATAACTATTGTTATTACTACATAAGTGTTATTTTCTCCGTTGAACCATCCTTCAAAAGTTTTCAGTTTCATTTCCAAATACCCATACAAATTATCCCCGGCCGTAATTGAAGGTATGCCTAAATGACATTTTAACTGCCAATTCCAACTTGTGACCTTTCCAAGAAACTAGTTGAGGCCCTCATTGCCCTATATTTGCGTAGTTCCTTAATTTAGTTTGGCTCTCACCTCGGATCGGAGGAATTTATCGCGGTCGCCGCGACCGTTGGGGGGTTTGTCGAGCAGGAGTTTTGCGAAGTCACCCCTGGACATCGCTAATAAAACGGGGGGGCGTGTCGGGATCGGTCCGGGGCTTTCTCATGCTGATGAGCGTGTCTCAACCTATGTCCTTAGAAGATGTATACGTATTACACGATGGAGGGCTTTGTTGAAAGGTTTTTCTATTTTACATGCTGAAATTAGAATGTCTCAAAAAAAAGGAGCGCCCGTGGCTCATTGGTGTTGCCTTCCAATCAGGATGCAGGTTGCAGGATGTATAATGAGCTGGAAGATGATAATAGGGCTTAAAATCCATGTTTCGATGTTTAAAGTAAGCACTTGTGCTCCTGGCACATACTCTGCTGACCAACCAACACGCAATAGTTTAAGGCAAAATTCATTGATTTCTAAAATTATTCCGAACCGTCAAAATAAAATTCATAATAAAACATTCAAATAATGAAAATGAAATCAAAAGCAGTCTATGGACTATTTATTCCAGCATTGAAAATTTCAAGAGTTCTTTTGTGATAGTGAGAAAGTACGTCTCTTAAGATTTTTTAAATACAATATTTAAAAATGTATTGATTATTATGCTCACCTTTAAAGTGTCGTATAAAATAGATTGTCCAACAACGGTCGACGGCTATGGCGCTCAACGTGCTACAAAAGCATCAAATACAAATGCAATGGTGCAATTTCCAAAACATGCATTCACAAACTTCTGGGCCGTTTGCGAGCTACCAACACAAAAATACACAATCTGAAATCCGGCCAAAGTAGCAGGTTGAGTTTGTGATAAAATTAACCTTAACAAAAACGTACTATGTATCCGAATGGGTGCTTTGAGACTAGCGAAACTTCTGGTAACTTCGGTATCATTGCAATGGAATCACATTGTGTTGGTTTGGAGCGGGTTATTAGGGAAAAAGTTTATTAAAAAGCTGAAGTTGCATGCTTAAACCTACAATTGGGGCATGTGTTTTATTCTTTATTCCAAACTATGGAATAGAATTTTTGTAAATGCTTCGAATGGTTTCATTGTTGGCATAGTCGCGGTTTCTACAACTTAGCAGTTAAAGTTTTCACAATCGATTTTTAGATTTTACTTAATAAATGGGATACATGACGTATAGGCTAGTGCGTTAGGTTGACGATCGTACAGGTTGAGCAACTGTTGCAAGAGACTTCGGACCGGGTACGGAAAATAGGATCTCTGGAAAATATGATAACAGATATTTGGAATTTACGCAGTACCGGTAACTATTTTAGTTTGATTCGAGTAAGCTGAAAGTTTTTAATTTCGTAATTGGGCCTGCAGTGGGCTTTACAGGTTGGTGATTTGATTGATGATAACATTTCAGCAGACCGCCATATTTTACGCCCATCTTGTTTTTTATTTTTTAGGCTAACAAATGATTACACAAAGGAAGATTGATATACAGTCTTACTAAGTCCAGAGGCAATGTGCAACCAGCATCATAATTCACATTTATATATCTTATATGACTAAATATTTTTTTTTAATGAACCAACCTCATTTGGTCACGATGTAGTCTTCTTCACAACTACACATGGGGCACTGTGTGTAAGGAAGTCTACGTGTGTGTGCGTGGGTGTATTAAATCTTAATTAGTTGTCCCGCATAATATTTGTAGTCACGTTTTTGATATTTTTATGTTTCTGGTGAAAGGTTAAGACAGTTTTATAAACTAAATGAATGATTAAATATTCACTGACACTTGCATAGCGCTATTTAGGTCCAATTAAAGCGACATATCCTTCTTTTTCTAAACATAGATACATAATATACGTATAAACATCCAGATATGTACAATTTTACATGCACACAAATATTTGACGGGAATAAATCATTAAATCTGGAATCCCTGGTGCAGTAGTAGACTTCTCAATGGTGTAACGCATAGAGTCGTCAACAAACTAACGGTGTTATTTGTAAATCTGTGGAGTCGCCAAATCTCTGCATTTACGAGTCTGCGTTAACTTGTATGCGATGTAACCTACAGAGAAGTGATGATAGCATTACCATGTTGTTTTAACGATACCCAAATGCCATAGGCTTCGCACCGAGCTTTCCGTTTGCAACATAATCGTTTGCCATTAACCGTCAAATGTCGAATTCCCACTGAGACACAGCGTTCACATTTTACGGGCGCACCGAAATTGCGTTGCGTTCAAATTGTGAATCTCATTATAATATATACATAAAAAGAAAGGACCCATAAAATCTTGGAACAATTAACGGAATGACCGTTGTTAAATTATAAAAAAAAGCGGTTGGAATTGGTGTTATTTTGTTTTGAAGTTTAGATTGTTGTAATTAATTAATTTTACTATGGCTATGGTTTTAATGTTTGGCGTACATGCTTAGCTATTTCATTTGAATTTTGCTAGGTCGTGGGCTCGAAACTAGTCTAGTCGTAGTCTAGGTAAGTACAGTGGATACTGTAGTTGGCGCAGCTATCTGCCGCTCTGTTAAGGTTAGGCGTATCACTTACCATCAAGTGAGCGTACTGACCGTCCTGTACTTTGTTACATGAAAAAGCTAGATTTGAGTTTTTAGTTCAGGGTGACAGATGCTAGTCAGTGTTAATGTAATATAATTGCCCTTGAAATATAATGTACAGTAATTGGCAATCGAAATGGGTGCCCCGCTTAGTAATGAATTCAGTATTTATCAAATATTTTATTAAATATAAATAAAGATTTGTATAATATTCCTCCTCCTCCTCAAAATGTCTGTGTAGAAAACATGAGACCTTCTATCTAACAAACATACGTGCCAATTAGTGTGCCTTTTACTAATTACCCAACAAAGAATGTCGTAATAATAAATAATATAAAGCCAACGGATTAACAAGGAGGACGTAATCAAAACGGGCCGGCCGGAGACAGTGCGATGTGGAATTTTAATTATATTTAAAAAACAAATAAGGGCAACGAGCCGCGAATTAGGTCGCGCGACAAAAGACAAGGGTCAACTACATGGGAACGTGCGTTTTTTTACTGGCGCAAATCTGTTTAAAGCGGGTCATGGAGTTGCGGCGTGGCCCGTAATGGACCCCAGCTTTATTAGTTTAGGACCCTATTACGGCACGGTGTATAAGCACAAAGGAGCTTTATTAAACCTACCCCTCAGTGGCTTCGCTTTCCGTATCCATTTTTTGCAGCAGATAACTATGTTTTGGCCTGGCGACATCTGTTGTTTGCTCAGCTGAACGCGCCCGAGAAAAACAATGCTGGCAGTGCGGTCGCGTTGCAAAAACCATTTTTATCAGTCGGCGCGGAGGTTCTTTGTGCGAGCGCAAATCAAACTAATTGGGTGTTTATGCGAGGATACGTTTTTTCTGAGGGTTGTCAGTGAGGGCAATTTAAATTGTTAATGCAGGGATCTAATACGCATAAAATGCGGTGACTGCTCGAATGCTTACAATAAATTGTTGTTGCTTAATCCCGGTTAAACATTCGAGTAGGTAACCTAATTAAATTATGAGATATATTGCCCAGTTGTAAATAGGTACATGCCTATAACTATTACTCATTAACAGTGTTTTCGAAGTATTCAATTGCTTTGATATAAATATTATTGTGTTTGCTTTGATTCAAATATTACTGTGTTTGCTTTAACACATAAAATTTCTCACAAATTTATATTACCAACCTAAAATGAATAAAGATTTTGTTCTAGAAATAATATTTGATTTATTTCGTAACTTGAGATATTAAATTTCAGTTACTTTTTATTTTGGGATGATCCAACATTAAGTTGATAACTGTTTAAATGCAAACATATTTTTATGTTACGTGAATACACTTTTCGAGGATAATAAATATTATTACGAGTATACTAAGCATCAGTGCATTCATGTGCCGAGTTAATTGCGTCTGACCTTTTTAAATCTTCATGATGTTAGAATACAAAAACCTCGATTAATTATGCCCCAAATGTGCCCTCAATAAAAAAATAGATTGAGAGTAAAATGTTAAGCTACGTGACGCACACGAGTATTTTTGACTTGGCTTATTGGCCGACTTCATCTAATTTGGGTTTTGTTACCGACGAAAAAAACGGTAGAGTCTCTCCATTCGACGTGCTGTTTTGATAAAGATCACAGATAACTTTTCGTGGTAGACAATGGGTGGATACAATAATAAATATATTATTTATTTACAAACAGACATGTTCATGCACACCCTTGGTCTAGTAGCCAACGTCTCGCCCATTACACCACATCGGTCATTACGACACCGGTCTCCAAAATATCCCTTTTTTACTTCATATCAAGGTCAGCAAGTACACGGTTTACCTAATGATAAACGAAAGGTGACGACTTTTGTATACTCGCAACTCCAACGAAGCAACGTATGCGTTGCGTTGAAATTTAAAATATAGAAAAACCTTTAAAATATAAAAAACGTATGTCCAATGCGCCGGAGGGTTAGAGCCCGTAGCTTTTATTTTTAACTCTAACTCTTATTACCTTGCCTAGTTGAGTATTCATATCTTTTTTTTTATTTGCAACAGTCTAATGAAATTATACTGGTCCACAGTTAAGACAACGCAATTAGGCTTTGGGGAATTTTTCAACCCGAATTTTGAGGGTTCACGAGTGGATTGGGCCGTTTTGTCCGCGATCCCGATCTCCCGGGATGAATTTTGTTAAGTGCGCCCGCTAATCGGGACGAGGCCGCCCAGTCTTTGCTCTCGCAATTAGTGAAATGTATATATCGTACAATTAGGTAAATAATTATTTACATTCACACAGCGCCCTCTAGCTTCAAATTTTGCTAAAATTTTGTAACTAACTAGTATCAGTAAAAAACGGTCAAAGAAGCTTAAATAGTTGTTTTGTAAAAATTACACAGTGCTCATACTTTTTTGATGATTGTGAAATGATCGCATTGTTTGTATATTGTTCTTCTGATGTGAGATGGAATAAATAAATTATTATTATATAATATTATGTTTTCGAAATCCTTAAGATTCACGGGCCAAATAGTGGCCCGGTCCTTTGGAAGGCATGTGTGGGGCCGAAGCCATCAGCACAGAGGCCTTTTTTCGAATGTTTAATCTTTGTAAGTGTTACACGTGTGCGGATGCCATCACAGAATGCACAATATGATACAACCCATGATGACCTCCGCCAGGTGATATTATTATTATTATATTGTACCCTTTCATTGACGTATTAAGTTCAAAATTAAAATGAACTATTTTGACGTTTCTGCGTGATGGTTCATCAGTTAGTTTATTGTTTATCTATGGGTCTGACACATTCACAATATAAAACAATACACCGTAACACCGGCATTGCGAGTTAGGTCACTTCAGTTCTAGGGGATGCGACATTAGGGATGTGCTGGGTGTTTTTGTATAAAAATAACTACATTCCCAGTTCATTTGTACGCGGAGCGCGGTTGTGCGTGAATATTAACGCTGCGGGGCGAATAATAAGGAACAGTGGAATGACGTCATCGTCCTCAAGGGTCACTAGTTGTGAATTTATATTTTGTACTGCGCCCTGGACTGTGCTCAGGGTTTAATTGTCCTTTGCGGTGCTTTCTTATGTCTGTGTAATGCTGTGTGCGGTGTGTTTGACTTTATGATTATATGTTTGTGCGGGGTGTTTATCACACTATGTTGAAGTGGAGCATATATATGGGAAAACGAAGTGGAGCTTTTTAAGTTTAATATATGAAAATGCACTATACAGATGAGATAATAAAGACCTTTTTAAAGGGAGACAAAATAGCAAACTACTTAACTGGTGAGACGTGTAATCGCCGCCCATAAACATAAGCAAAAGCAGGTAATTTTATTGTATTTGTTTTTGCATAACACCTACTATAAGAGGCGGACTTTTTATAAATTAGTTTATCTTTCCTTACTTAAATGTTTTGTAGGTACTTATCGATTAAGTATTTTATTAACTTTCCTTTTATGTAAGGAACATGGTAGGCTTCCTTGTAATATTTTGTTTCTAGAATGTACTGCGTATTTGGAATACTAATGGTTATTAAAGTACAAGGAATGTTCAGCTGGACGTCATGATATACCTACCCTTTAAAGACCTTCTCAGTTCAGCCAATTAAGAGACTTAGACTGGTCGATTGATTAATTGATTGAAATAAGATTATACAATGAACATACGATATTTTACAGATATTTCTCTGCTACTAAAGGCGCATCACTAAGCTGTTGAATAGCGGTGGCTACATACTGTACTGTATCTTATATTTCGTGGCAGTACGGACTAGCTTAATCTAGATTTCGGTTTGATGTCTAGAATGCATCTCCGATGCAGCCAGTCGCGTTGCAACAACTGTGAAATTGCACTTTCTAAACGTCCCCACTTGACGGACCCAACCTATGCAGCCCGCAGGTTTTTCAATTTCCTCGCAATTGTTCGTTGTTGCATTTTTAAAGAGTTTTCTTTAAATGAAATTGGATATACTTTGTTGGGGGAGAGATCTTGAATTTTTCATTTACAAATTAGAGTTCAATGTATTTGTGCGGTATTAAATATTTATCGGAGATTGAATTTCCATTTGTTTGGTATCTTGTTTCACATGTTAATAATTATTAATTTTTAAAATCAAAATTGGTTTCAGTAATATGATTACCTCTAACTGATTAATAAAACATCTCCAAGGATTTTTGTAGCTATGTTTATGCATTTTTCACTTAGACATATGAAAACATATACATACAACATAGATACATATACAACAAGTACTACTAATACCAGTACCTATTACCTTCCGATACTATTGATCAAAAATCAATACAGGATCTAAAGTGAACTATCGGGTGGGATCATTAGTACGTTTTAACATTTATATAATATAGCATACTGTCAAAAATTCTGCAAATAAGAAATTGCCCCTATGCACCAGCCAAGAGTGACGTCAATACCATCGAACACTATCCGACTCGCTATCCGACCCTACATTCGCACTCCATATACTTACCACAAAATTTATCAGACTCACGTTGAATATGTATGTAATTAGAATTCATTGAATATACATGGTCGGTTGAAAAAACACCGCGCAAAGTTTACTCGCTAAGTTTGGATTCTAGCAAAGGGAATGCACAACGAGTTACAATTTATCCGGTACTTCCCAGCTTTGCACGTTAATTACACAGTCAATTTGAAAGCTGAACGCATATGCGCTGTCTGCGGAAGATTCAGTGTTTTTCAACCGTGAAGCTTGCAATGAGCCAGGTTTATGTTTCGTGGAAAAGATTTTATAAAGAGTTCAGTAGTTTAATCGTAGACTTAGTAATTTAAAAAGAAAGAAACTCACGAGAGATATATTAGAGTTAGTTCTTTATCTGCTTATCGAGTTGGTAAGCAGATTGAATAATCATCAGAGTGAATGATAACCCCTGGGGGGTTACAACCATCTCTTAAAACAGTATTACTATAATGTTACGTAAGTATTTTTGTTGCAGAAAAGGCGTAGTAATTACCGCCATTTTTAAAATACTGTTTTAAAGGCGGTTAGCCCCCTGGGCCGGGCGATAAAGTTTTTAAAGGCCGTGTGGTCTAAGTTGTGATTTTTATCTAGCGAATCCCGTAATGGGATCCAGGACCGCCGCGTAACGAAGTAACGATGCCAAATCAAACCAAGCAATAATCTTTCATTTGCCGACAATAAGGTGATTAAGCCTGAATCACAAGAAATCGAAAATAGTTGTAAGTACTAAGTGCTGTCCTCTATGCGTTTCCATTTGACATTCGAACATTTGATACCCAAGCAACTATGAAAAGTGAAAACTCAGATCTCAGTAAATTAAAAATGTTATACTATTTGAACTCTGTGTGGGCTATAATGGAAACAATTAGTCCTAGAGGTCATTTAGTCTTAAATTAAAACTCGCTTAACGTGTCCCAGTTGTATGTTTTAAAGATCTAACAGGTCCATTAATGGGGTCTGGACTTGCGCCAAGTAACGACGTTTCCGACTGTTATGTCGTGGACAATAAGGATAATAATGGTGGAACTAGATAAGTACTAAGTAATAGGTAAAAAATAAGATTCATTACGATTGAATTTTTATATGATAACGATGTTTAGATTTGAACTTAATTTAAAGCCATCTACCACAAAATGCGTTTTATTACAACAAACTCAGCATTTGAATACTGGAATAACTTAAGGGGTAGCCCCCTTAAGTTATGATACCATGAAGACAAAGGAAAAAAAACTGGGCAAAACCCTATCTGTGTAACTTGTGTAAACTGGTCATATGGCTACGAATTACTACTACATCGCTTTCCAAAGTGCATAACTATACGGTGTCACAATATATCACAGTAATTATTTTTTTTATTCCTAAGGTGTTAGGTGAATTAAAATATACGTGGTTTTAAAATGTAGTATGTTCATATACACGCTTTCGTACTACTTTAGATATATTTTATACGTGATAGAGCTTTTCTACACGAAGTTCTTAATTAATGTTGTACATTTTGCCACAGGTCCGATGGGTGCAGCAGCAGCGCGAACGGCGGAGAGTGAAGCGCGACTACAATCCGTACGACGGTGCTTTGTACTCGCAAATATCGCGGAGGTTGTCGCCGCACCGCACGCACCATCGCGCGCTCACTTCCTCACCGTTCTTCCCAGATCCGCTGTTCAAGGAGCAATGGTACTTGGTACGTAACGATATCACTGATTCATAATACAATGCTTCTGTCGAATTTTACCTGTACTTACAAGCATGGGAGTTGTTTTCGCGTCAAAAAATTTAAGTAATGTGGTAGTATATTTCCAACAAAGCAATAATATTAATAATAATTAATGGGTCGAAGGAAGATGCGTTAACCCGCTATCTTCTAATGATTCTTTTTAATTTACTTGTATTCGTTCATTTAGAACTTAAGTGTAGGACTTGTTTTATTCTTTTGATTTACTGACTGCGTAATTAATGTGTATGTACATGGTATGTACCGATACTACTGATATATTGTGCAAATAAATATAATAATAAAATCTTTTATTGCTCAGAAAAATTAATAGATATTTTAACAAAGACAAGACAAGAAATGTACAACTCTGACGGTCAAACACTAAATAACTATCGCTTTCAAATATATTTTATGCTATAAAGTTATTTTCTTCTAGAATGGAGGAGCAAAAGATGGGCTGGACATGAACGTCGCGCCCGCGTGGCAGAAGGGCTACACCGGCAAAGGGGTCGTGGTGTCCATACTTGACGATGGCATTCAAACGAACCATCCCGATTTGGCACAAAACTACGTAAGTACCGCCGTTTTTTTTGCACTCATTTTTATAACATTCCATAGTAATTACAGAGATTGCCTTAAATATAGTATAGCACCCTATGGACCCAATCGGGCACAACGTTACACATTACGCTACAACGTTAACCGTCCTCACCGAGAGTCAAGAGCCTACCCGTAAAGGGTGTATAGGTCTTGTCGGCAACATGGGCCCAGGAGCCGATTGGCCGACTTCACGCACAAGCTTTGTATTTCTTCGTAGGCGTACGCAGGTTTCCTCACGATGTTTTCCTTTACCGTAAGAGCGTCGGATCATATAATTTCGAAAATACAAAAATACATTGGTACGTGGCGGGATTTGAACCTGTACCCTCCAGATTGCCATGGCCACCGACACTTAAAAGCATTATAAATGAAAATACACGAAGAGATGCGAGATTAATTCTCCGGTCACCCATGCAACGCCCGTCCATTGCGATTGCAGCTTGACTCGGAAAATCGTCATCCAAACGCGCTAGCCATTCATTACGTCATCGAACTATCCAAAAACTAAACAACGGAAAATGAAAATTGCTCCAATTTAAACTTATCAATGGACTGTTGTAATCGTCGGCTCCAACTGTAATTTATCAGTAGTTTAATTATGAGGGCTTTGTAGAGATAAGCCACCCGCATATAAAACCTTTAGAGATGATTAAATTAATTGTAATAGCATAGGTGTGTAGCTCGAAACTTTAGCACAAATTTTATGGTCTCGAGGGAGAATCGGGTAATTAATTACCATCATTTTACTTTGGAATAAAAAAGGGCTTTTATTTTAAGGTATAATTTATTGTAGTAATGTTCTTGAATTAAATATCTATGAGCGCTGGGATTAAAAGTTGAAGAAACTACCATTTATTACATGAAGCGAATCTGAAAAGAAACCTTAAGTATTTTACTTACATACTCGTAAAGACATTTATTTCTAGTTCTCTCTAGTTTTTATTGGTAGCATAGTTACTCGTACAATGAAATATTGTTCGCTCATTGTTATATTAGACGTAACACATTTAATGGTAGGTAGCTGAACAAAAAGTCCGCTACCTTTTATTTCTTATATTTTATGTTTCAAGCCTGTACGAAATAATATGATACTACAGTAATTGGCAAATTGAGGGAAAATTAAGGGCGCTAAGTGTAACTATTACACATGAGTACCAAAGTTATATTTTTTAACCCAAATCGTCTGCAGTCGGTGCCAATTTCGAGCCCTATAAGGTCTTATACCTTGGGTAATCTTGTCCAGTTACACCCCGAAATCCCCCAATTGATTCAAGTTTCTACTACTAGTTGTCTAGGTAAGTACCACCGCAGTGCCAGATATCGTCCCGTGAAACAGCAGTGTTATACACTTTTATGTTTCGGGATGAAGGCACTGTAGTTAGTTTAATTACCGGGCATGAGAAACCTAACATCTGTTGTCCCGGGTGGTGGGCGCAGAGAAGGGTTAATGGAGGATATAGCTATCAGTTGTTGGTTTTAATCAATGCCGTTCTGTCCTGTGCTCTTGTTATAAACAATAAAAAAAGTTTCGTGCAGCCAGGCCAACGCTGTGGCTGTAGTACTTAATGTAGCTTCGTCTCACCCCTCTAGGACCCGAACGCGTCTACCGACATCAACAGCAACGATGACGACCCCATGCCTCAAGACAACGGCGACAATAAACACGGCACCCGGTGCGCGGGTGAAGTGGCCGCGGTCGCTTACAACCAGTACTGTGGCGTCGGTATTGCCTACAATGCGAGTATCGGCGGGGTCAGGATGTTGGATGGAGTGGTGAACGACGCGGTAGAGGCGAGAGCGCTAGGGCTTAACCCTGACCATATTGATATATACAGCGCCTCGTGGGGACCTGAGGATGACGGGAAGACGGTCGACGGGCCGGGGCCGTTGGCTAGAAGGTAAGGGACTTTCTTAAACCATGACAGACCGCAGCTATACCGGCCTTTTGACCAATAGTAAGGAGTTTAGCGATAATCCCCACGCTTGGGCAGGTTAATAATAGCAGTGCCTTTAAGAAGGTTAGGTTGAAAGAGAGAGTTCTTTTACCTGCTTTATTCAACCTGAATGCTCTAAGTAGTCCATTTAGTAACTACTAATCTCGTACAGATGCTACGAATTAATGAAGTTTTTTGTCGGGTTAAAATCGATTGGAGTATGTGGATAATTTATGCAGGCCGATTTACTTTTACACAAAGTTGTAAATACTGGGTGTATAAAAGCAAACTGGTTCTGCAAGTCGCGGCGTTGAGAGATGTAGCTCATTTGAATTGCACGAAATCGGGCAGTCTCTTTATTTTACATTCGACCCTTGTCGAGCAGTGCCTGCGTAATGAATACTAAACATTATTTTTTGTTTGCAGAGCATTCATCTACGGTGTAACCAGCGGTCGTCGCGGTAAAGGTTCCATATTTGTCTGGGCGTCAGGAAACGGTGGCAGGCATACAGACTCGTGCAATTGTGACGGTTATACTAACAGTATATTTACTCTGTCCATATCGAGTGCAACGCAAGGTGGTTACAAACCGTGGTACTTGGAAGAATGCTCATCTACTTTGGCAACCACGTACAGTTCTGGCACGCCAGGTCACGATAAGAGTGTGGCTACAGTCGATATGGACGGCAGATTGCGGGCAGACCACATCTGCACCGTGGAACACACGGGTACCTCAGCATCAGCACCTTTAGCTGCTGGCATATGCGCTTTGGCTCTAGAAGCGAACCCTGACCTTACCTGGAGAGATATGCAATATCTTGTAGTTCTGACCTCTCGACCTCAGCCACTTGAAAGAGAAGGGGGTTGGATCATGAACGGAGTTAAGAGAAAAGTAAGTCACAAATTTGGTTACGGTCTGATGGATGCCACTGAAATGGTTAACTTAGCTGAACAATGGGTATCGGTCCCACCTCAACATATTTGTAAGTCGCAAGAGCTTAACGAAGACAAACCTATTGACTCTACGTTGGATTATACTTTGTCTGCCCATATGGACGTAAACGGTTGCAGTGGAACTGTCAACGAGGTCAGATATCTTGAGCATGTGCAATGCAAGATATCGCTAAGATTTTTCCCACGAGGTAACTTACGAATTCTGCTTACTTCCCCAATGGGAACCGTATCAACGTTATTGTTTGAAAGACCTCGAGATGTTATCAGTTCCAATTTCGATGACTGGCCATTCCTTAGTGTTCACTTTTGGGGTGAACGTGCTGAAGGTAGATGGACCTTACAGATAATTAATGGCGGTAAGAGACATGTGAACCAGCCAGGTATACTAAAAAGATGGCAGCTGATATTCTACGGCACAGTGGTGGACCCAATAAGACTGCGCTCCAAACGGCCATCGCCTGTAGCGCCCCCGTTCGCTTTCCCAACCGCAGCGGATGGTTATGACAACATCGGTGATTCTTTTTACAATACTGACGCGTTTGCCAATTACCAGAACTTTCCCACATTATTCGCCGCCGGATCAGATCCGGAGAAGGCGGTAGCCCGTCTCGACGGACAGAACGTTCCCTCGCCGCAGGGGGAGAACGTTCTAGCCGATAGTAATGACAAGCGCGTCATGCACGAATGTGATACCGAATGCGATGCCCAAGGATGTTATGGAAAGGGGCCGACACAGTGCGTTGCGTGTAAACATTACCGTTTAGACAATTCCTGCGTGTCGAAGTGTCCGCCGAGGAGTTTCGTCGACCAGGGTGGGGTTTGCAAGCCGTGTTACGAGACGTGCGGTGCTTGTATGGGTCCCGGTCAAGACTCGTGTTTGACGTGTGCTCCCGAGCATTTACTCGTTGCTGATTTGGCAGTATGCCTTCAGCAATGTCCAGATGGGTACTACGAAGATACTGACGCTGCAGTATGTAGGCCATGTGCGACACACTGTGCCACTTGCTCGGACAGAGCGGACGTTTGCACGTCGTGTGAACACCATTTGGTGTTACATGATGGTAACTGTTTGGCGTCGTGTCCACCCTCGTTCTACGAGACGGAGGATTACGCGTGTGCTAAATGCCATAATACGTGCGACACGTGTGAGGGGCCTGGCGAGGCGCAGTGTGTGTCGTGCCACCCTTCGAGCTACGCTTTGGACGGACGCTGTCTTACGTCGTGCCCTAGTGGACACTATGCCGATAAGAAGAGGAAGGAGTGTATGAAGTAAGTAATGAGATCGACTCACTTAAGTTCTATATACTTTAACGGACTGTTTGATGCAGCAATAATAACTTTATTACATAATCCTTTTTTTTGTTCTGAAGTCATTCATATCACTAGTGTGAAAGATACCTTTAATTTCAAACATGAAGGCCTGTACCTGTACTAGTCAGTTTAGGTTTCAGTTTACCCACTAGCAGACCATTGTAGGAAATCACTTTCAACAAATAAAGGTATAGTGTCCAATGCGGATTGGTGGATGTTAATGTCTACTTTCCTAAGAAAGAAGCCAAAAATTGTGAATTACGTAGGGACTCCAAATCATTAATCATCAAGACCGACCATGGCTAGCTGCTACGCCTTGAGCCCCCATAGTCTCTAACATCTCACCAATAACCAGATATAACCAGTTAATCCTCTCACCAGGTGTCCAGTAGGCTGTACGTCATGCACCAGCGCTTTCTGCCTCTCATGCGACACCAACTGGGAGTTGAACAGAAAGGGCAAGTGCGTCCCAGTTGGCTCGGATCGCTGCAGCGCTGGAGAGTTTGTGGATGGTGACACATGTAAGCGCTGTAACGCTGCGTGTGAAACGTGTTTTGGGGACAACGAAGAACATTGCCTTACATGCCCCTCGCCTAATCTGCTGCAGGATTACAAGTGAGTGTTTTATTTATGAGAATTGTGTTAGTGGAAAGTCTGCCTAATGTTAAGTGAATTGTCGCTTTTAATACGCTTTTTATACACTTAGACTGAAAATATGAGGAAGTTTTGTTACTTATTGTTTACGTATGAATGATGTCATACTTACAGTTTATTTTGTTATATATTATGCCTAACATAGCCTAGCTATAACAATAACATGTCATGGTGTGAGAAAAAAATATTCGGATTGTGTTATATGTAGGTTTTCCCAAGATGATGTTGATATTATTAAAAGGTATTATCATTTAATTCAATTGAGTAATCTTAATGTTTTTTTCTATTTTATAAGATTCGATAACCCCCAGTTTTGGGAGTTTAAAGTTCCCATTTACTTTGATTTTTAAATTACTACATTGTTATCGAAGCCATTAAAAATATTAGACAAAAGTTATAAATGTAGCAGTTTTTTGTCATAGGAAAGTAACTTTTGGAAAAAACACAAAAAGAACCATAAGGCTTACTTACTCCTTTCCATAGTGCGTACATTCATTAGTAGTTATTTATCACGTACATGTAAGAAATCCATTTGCCGGGAAACGGTAACTGAAACCGGCGGCAAAACTATGGGAACACCGTTTCACGCTCATAGTCGCACGTGACTGGAGTTAAACGGGACTGCTCTAGTATCTCTGTCTGCACTTTATCCTAAAACAGTATATTTTTATGTACTGATTTAGACGCCAAAGCAGGTAGTTAAAATCCGCTTTTTAATGTGCTTCAACTACATTTAACGTTAACTTTTCGTACTTCAAACGGTAAAAATAAATTCATTTTCATATTGTTTCTTCAGAACCCAATAATCACAGAAGTAATGCTTATGGAAGGAAATGAACAATAAGTTACCAGCAAATATTATGTCAGACGAAAGCAAATGTACACGAGGCATGGATATTTTTATAAGTCTTAAATTATATTCGTTTGTTTTCTGAAAACTCCATGTTACACGACGGTGGTATTTAAAGTTAATTTCGACAACTTACCATTGGAAACGTGTTTTTATGTTGAACATTAAGACAGGAAAATTATACTTTTTATTGTGTAAGACCATTTTAGATGAGAGTTCTGCTGAATTATTAATATAAGTTATGTATAGGTACCCGTGTACACCAGCACGAGCTTACTTTGAAATTGTTGTTTCGAATCCATATCGGTAAGAGTTAATGTATAATTTATAATCAATTTAAAATATTCTGCAATATCTAAAGTGAGCCCATGAGTAGCGAGCATTCAGAACTTATGTATGGCCATAAATTCGTAGCACATCTCCATCTTAGTAGCATTTATTCGCGTTCGTAGCAATACAGGATTAATCCAGGTGTATGTTGTAGCGTTAATAGTATTTCGGATAAAAATATTGAAGCCACTGGACTGATACCAATTCTTAATCTCAATTTTGATTTCATTTTCGAATAAATGTATTTAGAATATTTTATTTTTCTATTATTCTAAAATTCGAAACATAGACATGTTTTAAGTTCATTATTCCAGTATAAAGTTTAAATTAATGTTAGTATAATGGAATAGGGTCGTCTTTTAATTAATCCATGCTTTTCTATAATAAAAAAAAGTTTAGATTTTAATTACGTCATGAATGACGCTTTGTTGTTATGTTTTACTCGAACAAATCACTACTTTACAACTCACTCACTCAGAGATCCTAAAAGACTGATCCTTAGTGCGATCCCCAAGTCTGACAAGTATGGGAAAAACTGCCTGTGTATGTGTGTACGCATCTATAATAAGATCCCAAAGGAAATTAAAAACTGTACTATTAACGCGTTCAAAAACAATCTTTTTAAATGGCTTCTAAAAAAAAAATATTATGACATAAAGGACTTTTTAAATGATTAAATGTATAGGTTAATAATATTGTACCATTTTGACATTTAATTAAGCTTGAAAATATATTTTTACTCTGATAATTATTTGCATGCTAACTATTTATAGCGAAACATGTGCACTCCTAAATTTTATGTACAACTTTTATACCATGTTTTTTGGCAAATAAAGAAATATTCTATTCTATTCTACTTTACAACAAGTTACTGCATTTAAAGTAGATAGTAGTCTAAGGCCCGTATTCTAGAACAAAACTCAATGTTGATGGGATGCTGCTATTTATCGTATATGGCTCTATCCCTTTCGAACTCTATTCAAGTGAAGATCATCGCTTGAGTCTCTTTTATATGGTGTTCCATATTAGAAGTCACTCGTATGAACACATGAAATTGAATCGCGTGTATCTATAAAAAGATGCGAATATTGTGTTTCAGAAAATACCTACGTAAAGTCGAAAGTCTCGTCTGCCATTATAACGGCAGTCACCTCATATAATAATATCCTTTTAAGAGGCGAGAGGTGTTTTGAAAACACCTACATTAGGATTGGTCTTAACCAGACCAAGTTGAAGTGGCAGTGGTGACGAATGGCGCAGAACCGATGGACCGACAGCTTGCGGAAAGTCGCTGGTGGAGGCTAGATGAGAAAAGCGGAGGACCGGGATATCAGGCGCAAAACGGGGAAGACCTTTGTCCAGCAGTAGACTGCGATAGGTTGAAGAATAAAAAGACCTATCCTAATGCAGTTGTTGTTAAAACCCCATAAGTAGGAGTCTAAAGTTAAACCTTATCCCCAGATGCGTCGCGGAGTGCAGCCACGGCTACTATTCGGAGGCGGGTCGGTGCTCGCGGTGCATTCACGGGTGCACCGACTGTGTGTCCCGCCTGAACTGCACGTCGTGCGTGGGCACTCTGAGATTGCAGTCTGGGGCATGCAGAACCGCTTGTGCTGATGGGTAAGTAACTAAGAGATTGGCACAAACAAGGCAAGAAAGCTCTGTTTTTTTTCTGATGCATAAATAGCGTCTTGCACTTCGAACGTTATTTAACCCGGCAAGAATCCAGCGAAAATCAATAGGTATATGACGCGTTAAGGCGTCTTTGGCGGTGAAAGTTAATATTGATTAGGATGTTGGCAGTTACCATTAAAATCATCATCATCGGCCTACTACGTCTCACTGCAGGGCTTCCCACACAGTGTAGCATACTAGGTAGAATCAGTACTGAGCCGTCTAGGTAGGTACCACCGCAGTGCCAGATATCGTGCCGTGAAATAGGAGTGTTATACACTTCTATGTTTCGGGCTGAGAGCAATATAGCTAGTAAAATTACTGATTCTGAGAGATCTAACATCTGTTGTCTTGTGTGACAGGCGTAGTGCGGCATTATTGGGGAATAATAATTATCTATCAGTTGTTGGTCTCCTTCAATGCCGCTATGATAGGGTGATATAAATATAATATCACTTACCATCGGGTGAGCGTCCTGACCGTTCTGTATACTTTTTATCATAAAAAAATGGAATTAGGCCGTAACCCACCGATCGGGCCTAATTTGGATTGGTGGATCTTCATAATATATAATATGACCTTTTTCGGGTACGCTCGTGCCCCTCGGTGGGGATGTTTAATTAGGTTATGATGATGGATATAAAATGAAATACTTGATTCGTACTTTTTTCGTAATAACGAATAAATTATTTAGTCAATATAATTTTTATTCAGTACTTTTTTATATTAATTAGAAGGGAAACTTCTCTTCACCGAATATGAATGAAGGGATAACATTGAGAAGTGACTATTGTTGGTCATTGAGGTAGCTTAACAAGTAACCTCATATATAACTTACGAACATAACCTACCAATTTGTGATTGCCACACCACATTATTTTTCACAGCACAAATTTGTTTTTAACGCAAGTATTTATTTCAATATGTATTCAATATACACATATGAGTATGTGTATGTTACTAGAACATTGTTTCATAGTCTTTATTGTTCATAGTTAAATTGTTTCATAGTCTTTATTGTTCAAGAGGTCAAAAAAGAAAATAAATAAACCAAAAGTGATCATTCCTTGTATTTCATTCCACTCGTATTTGAAGACTAATATTGTTTGTTTGTAAAAGCTGAAGAAGCCTAAGTCTGTAGCCGTCACAGTCGGCCATTTTGATTCCGCTCCAAAAGTTTTTATTAGTCTTGAAAGTCCTCCAGAGTTTGGTTATAAATGTTTGTGGCGGATGAAATACATGTAAGTGTACGGTATTAGGCATTTGGGTTGGCAAATTTTATTTACAAAGTTATAGATTAGTAACAGAATGAGTAAAACTCGTGCGTAGCTTATTTTTGCTAAGCAGTTTAATGTCAGCGCTTATTTATTTTAAATATTTTGACAATAATTTAACAAAGGTACATTACCTTTTACGATATTGTTATAGATAATTTATACACAACAGAGACAGCGCTGAAATTTGAATATTATTGTTAATGAAAAACATATTTAAAGATATAAAACAATTGTTTAATTGTTTATTACGGCAATTGTTAACTAAAAACCAGAAACTATAATAAGAAAATTCGTAATTAGAATGAAAACTAAACTTAAAATTAAAAACCAATTGTCATAGTAAGAACTTACCTATTATAGTATATAGATATATGTATAGAAGATATTTACTTTTTAATAACGTTTAAGCATACCATTAAAAAAGTTCATAATTATTTTTAAATAAACCACTCATTTATGTTATGGAAAAACTTTTAGTTATATTCTTCAACAAATTTGGATAAAAATTTAACCCTTACTAGCTATTGCAATGTGAAAAGACTAGAAAAGAAACAGAAAGAAAAATGGGCCAAAATTAAAAGTTTCTGTAACAAAATCAAGCGAATTCAACACGGAAGGTGAATATATACTAGGGGTTCATTTTACGATGCCACGACTAAAAGCGTGTAACACCGCAATGGTAGGGTTGTGCTGTTCATGAAATTATATAAATATTAATTCCTTTGTTCTACAACCTGCACCGATAATTAAAACTCACAGTTGAAATATAGTAAATTTAGATCCTCTAAGGAAAAATGTGTCAAAGATCCTGTATGTATCGAATAAGCTAGAATATATTAGAACGCTTAGGCCATATCTAAGCATTATTCCCACCTGAAATGTTAGTGCTCAATCCTGCCTCACTATGAACGTGGCTGTGGTGATCTACCTACTAATAAGAAGAACCATAGTGTTAATAGACGTCTCGAACCAACAATAACTCTTTGATGGATATGATAATGATAAAATTTATTTTAAACTAGCTGTTTCTCGCGGTATGACCCGCGTTTATAACGCGATATTCTCCCGCAGTAAAACAGCCTGAAATGGTTTTGTTAAGTCACGTGAAGCGCGTCCGCCGCCCGGTAACACATTGTTATATTTTTCCAAAATAAAATGTATTGTCTAAAATAAGAGTAGCCTATGTTTTACCATATTTCATCAGCTACCTGTCAAAAAAGTCCCGTCTATAACCATTTAGCCGTTTAAGAGATTACCCCGAACGAACAGACAGACATTTTTTTTAAATGTTGTTTTTGAGTATGTACCGTATATATATTCATATGCATGACGAAAAAAAAATGGTTATTTGAATATTACAATCAGATACTCCAATTTTATTTATACGTAATAATGTAATAAACTAAGCGAGCGCGTGCACGGAGGTGACGAAATTCGATAACGGAAATTCTCCATTAATTCAACAACCATTCCTGATATTGGAGTGTTTATTACACAAATAAATTCGCCTATGAAAATTTCAATATTTTGTGCAAGATTAATCTATCTCCCAGCATACATGTTTAATTGTTGTCTACTAGTTTAATTACTACAAAGGAATATATTTTCATTATTTATTACAAGCTAAAGCTTAAGCTGACCTTTCTGCAAAGAAGTTCAAAGGTTGTGCGTGAAGTCGTCCAATTCGCACAGGGCCCACGTGGACAACAAAGTCCTATACACCCGCGTACGGGAAGGCTCCTGCCCCTAGATGGGGACGTTTAATGAGCTAAGCATGATGATGATACATAGAAACACTGACCAATATTTAGATAAACAATTAACTAACTATATGCACAATCTCATTTAAAATGTGTCCGTAGTAAAATTCTGTCCATCGCGTCAGTTGGGCAAAATTTTCATTCATTATTATCACGTCGCTCGCTACATGTAATAGTGACATAGCAGTATGCTCGTGCTTTTGATTTTGTACCCTTTTAATGACGCCTGAAGGTCAAAATTTTAATGAATAATGTTTTGTCATGAATATAACAATAAGTCAACGTATGTGTCCAGCGGCTCGGAATTTTTTTGTTGATATTTCTCCGTGATTGTTCTTCGAGTTAGTTTATCTAAAGACCGATACAAACAAAAAACGCTTCACGCATACAAATGTTTGTACTGAACGGGGATCGTACCCTTAGTGTAAAAGCCGTCATCTTTAGCATTACACCGTATGGATGGTCAAAATATTGATAATTTCATAATTTTGCTCACCCTATGCATTCTGCATAATTCGCCAGGTTTCGAGAGTAATACTTTTTCATGCAACTTGGAGTTTAAGCTTGTGGTAAAATATGTAGTGCCCACGAGCTACGTAGGCGGCTATGTGACCCACATTTTGGCTGCAAGTACTTATTAAACAATTTTAAAATGTAACTTTGAAAGCCACTTAGCTAACACACTGAAAATATTACTCGTTTCTGCTATAGCGGTTGCATTAAATTACTCGAGACCGTGAGATTCATTAGGAACTTCGACACCAGTGTTAACCCTTTGTCTTATTTTCTATTGTGTCTTTATTCCCGCCGTTGAATGGGTTAATCTGATTTTTCATACATCTTAACCATGGAAACTGGTTTATATGCTGTTGTTCCAAGTTTTACGAAAATTCCTTTCCCTATTGACTACTGAGGGCAGTTTTACTTTACTAAGAAATTCACCGTTTCTTAAAAAGAAAAAAAATCTCACTGGCTCACCTTATGGTAAATGGTACCGACGCCTATATATACTTGCAATTACAGAGGACAAAGAAATGCGTTGCGGTTTTGGAATATGTACTCTTTTGTTTATGGACGTAAGGTTGTATCGCTAAAATCATCTTAAAATTAGTGTTATTTAGTAAAAAGAAATTAAAGATATGAGTTATGTCACTAATTTTCCCTTGAAGTTTGGATTGCGCGCAAGAAGCATTTTGTAAGACTTAGTGCTTAATAAAACTAGAATGACGAAGTAGTTCTTAATAATTGAAGGTAATAACTTGTTAGCAACTATGTAGTTTTAAATAAACTAAATAATTGACTAATTATTAGTTGTTAACAAAACTGAGAATTATAATCAGCCAAGAAGAAGTAAAGGTATGACTTACGTCGGTCAAAGTAATAGAAAACTTTTCCACTTCAGTGTATATAAAATGCTTTAGGCCACAGCTATACGTCGTTCTTTTGATAGTATCGTTGCATGCCTCTTCGTGAACGTTTTCTGTACTGAAAGTACCCACTCATTACTGAATGAGGGAATGTTTGTACACGGGAAACCCATTTTCTCTATCAACAGGTGGCCAGCCGCGAGTATAAAGTAAAGGTTCCTATTTTGCCGAGTTTCAGCCACTTGACGTCTTAAATTAAAGGGTTGCGTTTCGTTTTCTTTGAAAGTTTTGGAACATTGTTACATTTCGATTTTTCTTCATTGTTGGCTTTTTGTACTATCACAAGTGTATGTAGTATTTATTCAGAAGCAAGACAGGAATAAGAAATAAAATGATGTTTATGTAACGTAAAAACAGGCAACCGCATGTTTGGCAACTAATTAAATGACGTTCGCATTTCACCAAATGGTGAATTATAGTAAAAAAAATACATTTCCAATAAATTTTCTAAGGCATGACGACCTATGACCACAGTCGTAGGTTATCAAGTGACGCACTTGTAATACCTTTATGTAATAAAGAATAGTTAAGGATCTAATTATCGAATTTAAGCACAAATATTCAAAACAATAGCTTGAGGTATTGAGATGAATAAAGCAACTGATTAGTGTTTCTGTTTTAAATATCTCAATTGTAGCGTCTTGTTTTTTTTGTGTTGTTATTGTATCATACTTCTTTTTTATTACATTAAGAAGACGGGACGATGAGTACGTTCATCTGGTGGTAAGTGATACACCTGACCGTGACACGTTCTGTGTTGAGAAAATTAATAACAGTAGGTAGTCATTTTTCTCCGTCATCACTGCCCTGCGGCCGTCACCCGCACGTTAGGTCTCTTATAGACGGTTATTGTACTAACTACAGTGCCCTTATCCCGAAACTCAGATCTACAAAACACTTATTTCATGGGACGATAGTGGTACCTACCTGGACGACTCAGCACCGAATCTACCATTTAGTACTAATACAAGGTTAAATATACCTAGCCCTCCTCGCAACGCTCTAGCCGAGGTTAGCGTTCCACTCTGGAATGCCCTACGTCTTGTTGTGTAGATTTTTAAGCTTGAGAGCTATCTGCGTTCGGTACTTACCCGGTGAAGCTGTAAAGCTGATCTATGGCCAACAGCAAAACAATTCTCATTGTATTGTGTAGGTACTACGCGGATCGAGGCACGTGCTCCAAATGCTATCTGTCGTGCCGGACGTGCATCGGTCCAAGGCGGGACCAGTGCGCCTCCTGCCCCCATGGATGGAGGCTCGCCGCTGGCGAATGCCACCCGGAGTGTCCGCAAGGTATGTACTTGATACATCTAAACAAACACACACACACAAGCACACACACACAGACATGCACGGATGCCTGGACTGACGCACGCACGGCACGCACTCCCATACGTATATACATACTCTTTTCCCTACGTGACTTCTACTATCAAGACGAAACGGAAGGGTGTTAACTCTCTACTACAGGTACTTCAATAGTATCGTCATTTTGATTTTTAAATTTTATGTGTTTATTTTACCCTCACATTTCTTTATGCTTGTAACTTTTTGAAAGTATTACAATCTAATAGTTTTCACTTATAACATAAAATGATTAAGGAAGGCTCAATCACGTTGAAATCATATAACACCAAATTTGAATGAGCCGATTACCGGTCTTAACAGATAGCTGTTGTAGCTTAACTGTGGTTTAACAAACAGTTTCCATTTACCGCCACATGAGACGCCGACTCATCTACCGCCATAAGTTCCAGGATGCCGACATATTTTGTGATTCCTTCGGTACAATAATTAAAAAATAATCATTTTTTACGACTTTATTATTCTTATTTTTTAATGTTATCTTTATTGCTGTCTTTAATTTTTTATTTTAAAATATTTTTATTGTTTTAGTTTATTTTAAGTTTCATATCTTTTAACATGTAAACGTCTAGGCATAAGTTAGCTTTAAGTTTACAATGTAATTACTTATAATTAATAAATAAATAAGCAAATAAAAAACATTATTTCTTGTACCAGGTTTTTACCAAAGCGTGGGCGGATGCCGACACTGCCACCACTACTGTCGCGAGTGCGACGGCTCGGGGCCGCTCCACTGCAAGTCGTGCCCGACGAGGTTCATGCTAGACGGCGGGCTATGTATGGAATGTTTGGGCTCGCAGTACTACGAAGAGGCCAGTGGAACGTGCAAATCGTGCGATGCATCGTGTCGCGCCTGCTCCGGGGCCGGACAGTACAGTTGTACCGCGTGCTCGAGGCCGCTGAGGCTAGACAAGTGAGTGGATGAAATGAAAAAAAAAATCTATTGTACTCTCTCTCTCTTTCATTGGTTACCCATATTCCGGGGGTTACGAAAAACAGTCTGTCACCATTTTGTAATGGCGGCCATCTTGAACGGATTACCATTCAATTTAAGTACCTAAGAACGTTTGCACTAAATCGTTTAATTTAAATATTAAAATCGTTAAATTTAAATATTAAAATAACCTAGATTTACATAATTATTTTAAATTTGCTCCAAACAACCAAAAACTTAATTATTAAAAAGTTGTGGATTTAATATACGAAAAATGGAACAGAAAAAAATTACATTAATTGTAGTTAAGTTTTTAAAAGCCCAAAAGAAAAAATATTTGAAAAAATATACAATAACTAACTCACACGAGATAGTGATCTCACAACACCTACGAAACAAGAGTTTTCCGCGAACTGTGAAACGTTTTACCCGGTTGACTCACAAAGGCATTTCTGATTGAAGCACAGTCCCTGGCGTACGGAGGGCGCTGAGAGCCCTCGAGGGCCCTAAGCCCCGTTGCGAAAGGGCTCAAGGAAACCACCGGCAAATGTTTGCCGAGATATTTCCATTCGCTGATGGGGTGAACGATTCGCTGGGAATTGTAATTTTTTATGCGTGACTTAGCGTAGTGTGCAGTAGGTTAGTTTTGCATTCGGACTAACTTTAGCTTTGAGTCGAGATTTAATAGATATTTTCTAGGTAAGCATCATCCATCCTTGGCCTCTTCGATTTCGACTAGAAGCATCCCCGAAAGGCGTTATCAAACGCTATCCTTACGTTGTATTATATACTAAGTAACTATTAGTAAAAATAAATTCATTGTATCTGAGTTTTATGTTAGCCACGTCACCCGAGACAACAGTTGTGAAGTATACCCGGTAATTTCACTAGCTACGGTACCCACATGCCGAAACACAGAAGTGAAAAACACTCTTGATTCACGGGACGATATCTGACACTGCGGAGGTACTTACCCAGATGACTCAGTATCGAGTCTACCATCCAGTGAAACAGTGGTAAACACTGGATTTATAATGTTTGTCTTTGAGTTTTTGAAAGAAGTAATGATCCATTTTATATCATTTATCGTATACGATATCGGAATTAGAATGTTCATAGTCTGGTCAGGGTGGTAACCGCCATCTCTTAAAACATTATTACAATAATGAAACGTCAGCATTTTTGTACCAGAAAAGTCGAAGTATTTGATTGTAATACTGTTTGAAGAGGTTGTGGTAAGCCCACAGGTCACGCTAAAGGAAACTGTTACCTATGCCATTAAACATAGATATCATTTCAGATTGAACAACCAATGCGTGCCGTGTTGTACAGAGCGGGGCGCTACTAACAACGGCACGGCGCCGGACTGCTGCCACTGTCATCCTGACACAGGTGAGTATGTCGTCACAGTCAGTATTGTATGTGTTTTATTTGATTATTGCAAGTAATAAAAAACTAAGCAATTCAGGGGTTCAATTCCACTAACTTGACATTACGATACTTTAGAATCCAATTGATAAATTTGGTATTCCGATAAAACTTCAATGATAGGTAATGGTTTAAAATGGATAAAGTATTGTAGAACGAATTGTCGAATGGTGTTACTAATTAAAATCTACCATAAAGCAGGACGAGTGAGTGCAAAAGTCGACTATTTAGACATAATAACGCTAATAGGATAAAAGCGCATTTTCAAATTAGTAGGATTGGCCCCCAGATATTCCTACCTGGTGTTGAGTGGTGACTGTTGCCTTTAAATGCCGTCATACTGAAAAAAAGTACCGTTTATCTTTCCTTTTTTAGGTTATGGGGAGTTGGCCTGTATTCGGTTCGGTGACCGAAAAATAATATGATGTGATAGTATGATGTATGCCATACGTTATATGTTTTTGTGAATACGAGTATGTATTCACATACATAGAAAACACCTAGACCAATACAAACAGACATGTTCATGCACATAAATTTTTGTACTGCGCGGCGATCGAACCGGAACCCTTAGTGTAGTAGCCGACATCTCAACCATTATACCAAATGGGTCGGAAATCGTTTTGGTTTCGTATCAAAGGGATTTTACACAACAGATCACAAAATTTGTTTGTAACTCATACAAGAAAGCACTGCTATCTGATTTTAGCTGTTTGTCCCTAGATAGCTTCTTACAGCACAATTGTAGTCTAATCTGTTTTCACATATTATTATTGAGCTTAAAAATACCATATAACAGTTCAACTGACAGAACTATATCTATCGCAGGCGACTGCATAAACTCGTCCGGTGCGGGAAAGAGACGGATAGCGGAATCGTCGGCGTTACACGCACCCACTGAGGCGATGTCGCCGCCTGCGCCAGCTTTCGTCACTCTAGCCGTTTGCGCTGCGGCTGCAGCTGTTTTTCTTAGTGTGCTATTCGTCTTACAGGTAAGATAATTATTTCAACCCATTCATCATCATCAGCTCATTATACATCCCCACCGAGGGGCACGAGCCTACCCGTATAGGATGATTAGGCCTTAATCGTCCAGTGCGGAATGGCCGACTTCACGCACAACCTATGATTCTCTTCGCAGGCGTGCGCAGGTTTCTTCACGATGTTTCCCCACACCGTTATAACGTCGGATAACGTACGAATAATTTCGAAAATTCGGAATGACATTGGTACGTGGCAGGGTTTGAACCTGCACGCTTCAGATCGGACGGCAACATTTCACACCAATAAGCCTCCGATGGGTATAATAATTGTATTATCTTTTTTTTAAATTTATTATTTTATTTGATCTTAATTTAAAATTAAATTGTAATTATTATTTATAAATTCAATTGGTTATTATGATTTATGAATTCAATTGTTAATGTATTTATAATTAAAAAACGTACAGAATTGTGAGATGAAGTTAAACTATGTACCTATTTTATAATATCACTAACACCTTGAAAAGGTAAATTTGGAACTAGCAATAACAACTGCTACTTATTATGTGTGACTTGTAAGTTGTATACCACTGTTGCAAATTTAAGTGAATAAATGAATTATGAATTAATATTTATTTTAGTAAAAATCTAAAACTTTGTATTATGTTACATTTTCATTTCAATAAACAGAAATGTGTCTATAAATAGAACGTTATAGATTGAAAAGTTCATGGTTGGCAATATAATTAATTTGCGTATATATAAAGAGAAATGTCATTAATAAATCGAATACCAGTCGGATTCCAATCATTCTGAGCTTTGTCCAAGAAAAGCCCCGGATGACCATTCGCTGCAAATTTAATTTCCAGTATAATTAAGGGCCTTTTGGCTGAGTTAATATCGTTTGTCAGAAGTTGACCGGCTGAATCGACCTTTCGAAAACGGGCCCATTAGCAGAATGATTACCTTCTAATTATTTTTATTAATGGAGTTGGTTGTCTAATGAATTTGTAATATGAACATTTTGGAGCGAAATTTTATGGGCCATTCTCTGTTTTGTTGTTTTTGATATCATAATTTTATGTTCCATTCTGGTTTCAGTTTGGATGTTTTAATAACTTAGGTTAAATTAATGAGTATTTAGGTAATCAAAAAGGATTCTTTGTTTTGTGTTTTTATTATTCAAAGGAATGTATAGTTATGGTCTTTTATGTTTGTTAGTTGACACAAGTTTAATGGAACCTATCCCAGAAATGAGGGATATTCAAAGTCAAAATTAATAGTTCAGATTTGGCCAAAACAGGCCCAAATGAAATTAAATAAATTAATTATATAAATTAAATAGAAGCTATCACATTGTATACTATTCCGGGAATAATCTTAGGGCCTTTTAATATTTGGATTTTAATTTTACTTAACTCTATAGAACATGTCTGCCCCAATTCCTATGTATTTGATTTCTCCATCCTAAGGTTGCCTGGAAGAAATTGCCATGTGCAATAAGGCCGCCCATTGTACTCTCTTTTCTTTTTTTTTGTGTATTTCAGTGTACAATAAAGAATTAAATAAATAAATAATAAATAACGTTTCTTCTGTGTATATATAAAGACATTGTTCCATCTACGTTTTAAATAGGTCTCCAAATTAATGGTATAGAGTCCAAATTCCAATGGAATATTTCTGATAACTATGTAACAAAGAAGGGAAACAGTAATGTTATATCCAATTATTTCTACACTAAAATAATGTATTTTATTATTGTTTCTTATATTTGCCAAATGATTATTACTGGCCGTAGGTACGAAGCGAGGATGCGGCACGCTTATGTAAGGGTGAAACGGGGTAATAGAGTACTAAACTGGGCTGTTTGTTTTTCCACACGACTGAACTTATGGGTGATTGATAAATTATGTCATGTGGGTAGGAGGATTATTAAATAATAAAGGCAGTCATTAACAAGCTATCTTGTGTTTTACTTCATGGTGACAGCGGTCTTTAAAATAATTAGAAATACACGTTTAAATTACGAAAAGACATTAACAGACATTGTTATTAGTGTATATAAAAGATTGTGTGACTATTAGTAATGGAGCACGCCCGTCCTCCAGCTGAATTAGTGCTAGAAGGGGGACCGGCCAGTCGCGCCGATACATGGCGTAAATGGCTGCGGCAATTTTGCGTTTTCTTGAAGGCTTCTGGAGTATCGAAAGAACCTAGTGACGTACAAGCCAGCTTGCTGATAAATCTTATAGGTCCCGAGGGATATGACATATATTCGACGTTTAAGTTCAGGGCCGATGAAGATCGAGAAGATGTCGACAAAGTGATAAATGCATTTAATGTATACTTCGGCACGAAAATAAATATAATAATGATACGATTTAAATTTTTCACGCGCGTGCAAGAAAATGGCGAAAATATTGATGAATATGTCACGAGTTTGAAACTCCTTAGCCAGAGATGCGAGTTCGAACATCTAGAAGATAGCTTGGTGCGGGACCGGATAGTGTGTGGTGTGGCTGACAGTGCCCTGAGAGATCGATTATTGAGGGCGGACGATTTGACCCTCGAGAAAGCTATTAAAATCTGTCAAGCCAATGAACTATCGACTGAGGAAAATCGTCAAATCGAAAGTGTCAAAAGCGAGCACAAGCCTTTGGCTGTGGACGAGTTGTGGAGAACCCAGCGAGGGAGCAAAGCGTGCGGCGGACGGGCGCGCGGCGCTGGCTTCGGCGGCGGCTCGTCGCGCGCGCCGGCGGCGGCTCGGCCGGCCGGCGGGAGCGGCGGCGCCGGGAGCGCGGGCGCGCGGGCCGCACAACGGACTTCGTGCGCGGCCTGCGGTACTAACCGCTGCGAGGGCGGTGATCGGTGTGCGGCCAAAAGGTCCAGGTGTTTTTTGTGCGGTAACAAAGGTCATTTTCGTGTGAAGTGCCCATCTAGGAACTATAAAGTGCATGAAATAAAGGAGGACAGTGACACTGAGGGTGAGTTGTACTATATTTCCGTGATTGAGTGTGTCGATTCTTTGTCAAAAATAGCAAATGGTAACAAATGGTTCGAGACATTGTATTTACCCACATGTAACGCTAGTGTTTTATTTAAGCTGGACACAGGTTCTGATCTGAATGTTATGTCTAAATTCAACTTTGAAAAATTAGGATTCTCCTTGTCCTCGTTAACACACGACAACGTGCGAGCAAAATCATTCTGCGGTAATTATTTGTCAATACTAGGATCTGTTGTAATTAATGTAATGCATAAGCAAAGTGAATATAAATTGAAATTTGTTATATCTGATCAAGCAGGATGTCAGAGTATTTTAGGGAAATATGCACTCGAGGAGATCGGATTGATTAAAAGAGTATTTTCAATTAATTTAGATAATTATGATGATTTGTTTAAAGGACTAGGCAAGCTTCCAGGCTTATATAAAATACCATTAGAGAATAATGCTAGCCCTTCTACCTGTCCTGTTAGAAAGATACCTGTGGGAGTAAGGGATCAGCTGGAGAAGGAGTTGAATCGCATGCAGGAGTTGGGAGTCATTAGAAAAGTGTCACATCCAACCTCTTGGGTCAACGGCATTGTTGTTGCCGCGAAAAAAGACGGTAATCTGCGGGTTTGTCTGGATCCGCGGCCGCTCAATAAGGTCATACGGCGGCAACACTATCCGCTGCCAACTTTGACAGAAATAGCCACCAAGTTAAAGGGTGCGCGGTATTTTAGTAAACTAGACGCTAGATCTGGATTTTGGATGATCCAACTGGATTCTGAAAGCGCCGACTTGTGTACGTTTGGCACACCGTTCGGTAGGTTCCAGTACTTGCGGTTACCTTACGGTATTAATTCAGCTTCTGAAATATTTCATGCCAGAGTCCGTCAGCTGCTGGAAGACCTGGAGGGTGTTGATTCCTTCGTCGATGACGTCATCGTCTGGGGAAGTTCAAAAGATGAGCACGACCGGCGGCTCACTGCCCTGCTTGATAGGTCACGGCAAGTAGGTATTAGATATAATAGGGAGAAGTGCGAATTTTGTGTCTCAGAGGTCACATATTTAGGTCACACGTTCAGTGCTGAGGGAATGAAAATAGACCAATCGAAATTAAAAGCAATCACAGAAATGCCTAGCCCAAGAGATAGGCAAGCGCTCGAGAGGTTTCTCGGTATGGTGAATTATGTTAGCAAATTTATAGCATGTTATTCACAGAAAGTCGCCCCGCTTCGCAATTTGCTGAAAAAAGACAGCGAGTGGTGTTGGAGCGAGAATGAAGAGCGAGTGGTGAGTGAACTAAAGCAGGCGCTATGCAGCGCGCCCGTGCTTGCGCTGTTTGCGCCGCGCGAGCCCGCCGTGCTGTCGGTGGACGCCAGCTCGCACGCGCTCGGCGCCGTGCTGTTGCAGGCCGGACGCCCCGTCGAGTTCGCCTCGCTTACGCTCACCGACACGCAGAAGAGATACGCACAAATCGAGAAAGAGATGCTCGCTATAGTATTCGCGCTCGAAAGGTATCACCAATACGTTTTTGGCAAAAGTGACATTGTGGTTGAAACTGATCACAAGCCGTTGGAGGCTTTGTTTAAAAAGTCGTTAGACTCCGTGCCGGCCAGGTTGCAGCGTATGATGCTTCGCGTGCAGAGATACGATTTTACAGTTGTATATAAACCTGGCAAATACATGTATGTCGCTGATGCGTTGTCTCGAGCGCCCCTCACTGAACTACTCCAGACACGACTTTCTGAAGAAATAGATGACCAAACATGTTTTCTATTGCAAAATGTCAGAGTCAGTGATGCAATATTAAATCTAATCAAGAAAGTGACGGAGAATGACAGCGAAAGCAAAAGACTAATAGAATACATTCAAAATGGATGGCCATCGAATAAGTACGAAACGTACGAGTGCGTACGTCTGTATTGGGGCTACCGAGAGTGTTTTAGTTATGCGGACGGTGTGATATTTTGCAATGATCTTGTGTTCATTCCACGCGGCCTTCGGGCTGAGATGTTATCGCGGGTCCACGAGGGGCATCTAGGCATCGACCGGTGTAAGCGTCGCGCGCGTGACGTCATGTTCTGGGCGGGCATGGCGCGCGACGTGGAGCGCGCGGTTCGCCGGTGCCGGGTTTGCGCGGAGACGCGCGCCCGCCCGCAGCACGAGCCGATGATACCTCACTACATACCACATCTACCGTGGACTAAACTAGGGTCGGATATATTTGAATATGCCAAAAACTACTATTTAATATTAATAGATTACTATTCAAATTACGTTGAGGTATGTCCTTTGACAGCGATTAATACTAAACAAGTTGTTTTAGCATTGAAGGATCAATTCGCTCGACATGGCATACCCAAAGAACTTGTATCTGATAATGGCCCAGCCTACGCGTCCAAGGAATTCAGAGAATTTGGAAAGTCGTGGGGTTTTAAACACACGACTTCTTCTCCTAATTACCCCCAATCTAACGGGCGCAGCGAGCGAACGGTGCGAACAATAAAAAATTTACTATTAAAATGTGCAAAATCTAATGAAGACTTCTATTTAGGGTTGCTCAACTATAGGTCAACCCCCAGGGATGGCGTAGCCAGTCCAGCCCAACTCTTAATGGGCCGGCGGCTAAACACTCGGTTACCTCTACACCCTGATAAATTGAAACCGGAACGATCTAATACAAAAGATTACGAAAGCATCATTCGTAATCAAAACAAAAGCCGCGCGCTGTACGATAAGCGCGCGCGACCGCTGCCTGAGCTGAAGCTAGGCGACGAGGTGGTGGCAGTGGACGGCGGTTCGCGGCGCGTAGTACGCGTGTGCGCGCCGGCCCCACAGCCCAGATCGTATATAGTGACGGATCGCACTGGTAGAATGTTTCGCAGGAACAGAAGGCACCTCATTAAACTCCCAGAATCTCCAACGACATCGTTAGATGAAACGATGCGTCAGAAAGATACCAGCGATGGTGACGACTCACAGTCAGAAAATTATAAATCGTGCGCCAATACCGATGTCAGCACCGATCACGAAAACGAGTCGGATGACTCAGGCAACCGAAAACGTCCACAGGCTTTCAAAAGGACAGCAGCGAAGGCAGCTAGGGAAAAAATTAACAAGCTTCTTGCAAATGAATAACTTGGATGATTTGTTGACTTAACCCTATCATATGAAGGCCAAGCGCATATCATCATTATTATGAATTTTATTCAATTGATATATATTGTAAACAATTTCCATATATGATAATAATACTTATCTAGCAATAAGTATTTATTAGTCGTATGTATGTATCTACTAATATCTAAATGAAAGATGCATCAATAAATTAATGAATAGTTATAAAATATTAGTAATTGTTTAACATTAGCTAAGTAATAGTAATAATACGGTGCCTACGCTGAAATTATTGATTGTGTAAATTAAAGGATAAAACAATGATTGAACATACAATAATTTCACAATTATCGCATGTTATAAGATACTTTTTTTTTTCATTTTTATCCCTTTAAAGGAAGGATATTGTTAGTATAAATATTATTGAAAAGAGTGGTTGTTGAAACATCTACGTGTTAAGGATTCTTCATCATCATCATCAGTAATCATTATTAATTGTTATTATTATTTCATTCATTATTTGAGGGAAGATGTACTGATTGATAAATTATGTCATGTGGGTAGGAGGATTATTAAATAATAAAGGCAGTCATTAACAAGCTATCTTGTGTTTACTTCAATGGGCGATATTTGTTCATACGAAGTTGTGAAGTGAAGTGAATCGGGGGGAGTTTCAGCACTTAATCGGCATTTCGAGTTGATAAATATCTTGGTTACTGTATCTGTATTTACTTTAATATATCGTAATAATCCACCGCTGTTATAGGGTGTTCTCTACATTAGTTAAGCGTTTTTTTAAATCTTTATGCTTGGCAGAAGGGTTGGGGCTAGAAGTACCCATGAAGATTGGGTGTAATAAGAAAGTTTGTACAAGAATAGCATTTCTTTATATATATTTATACTTAAGGTGCCTTTTACGGCACCCGTCGAAAGGGTAAGAGGTGACAAATGTATTCTTATTTACTGTCATCACATCACACTGCTAATTTGGCTATGTTCATTTAATCGTATTACTTCTTTGTAACGCAGTTGACTATGTTTCTTGATTTCTAATATGTCAGAAGTAGAATTTATATATAATATTTTAAGTAATAAAAAAAAAAACACTCCTAATAACTGAACCCTTTTCCTAACAGTGGTAAATATATTCCCACAATAATTTGTACCTTATTGACTTACAGTAAAGTACAAAAAACATTATGTCCGTTAAAACCTAAATACTGAAGAGCTGAATGGTCATAAAACCTTGTTTACTAGTTATTTCTAGACCAAAATAAATATCTCATTAAAAAGTTTGAATTACAATCATGCTTTGTACGTTTATAAATTTAAATAAATGTTTTCACTCAATGCCAAACGACCCCGGCCTCCCCCATTATCCACGGCCCGATGGGTAATTTATAATAGCAATAATTCCGGCTAATGAGAACGGGCGGTGCTTCCTATCTGAAAATAACCGAACGAGTAATCAATTTGTCAGATTCGATACAATTAGTGCGCTGCTTCCTAAACATACGCGTTGTGTTATTCATTCGCCGTATACAAAATGTACAACGATGTTTGCTCGCGTTGTTAAATGAAAATCACGTGAAATTTTGCATGTGTATTTCAGGAGTGAATTCCGTTGCAGAATAATGGACGTATGTTAGTACTGAGTATGTTAGTAATGGTATTTTGTACAAAGTCAATTATTAGTGACTATTTACAAAGGGTTTTTGGGATTTCACACCATCACCACCTATTAAGATGTTAAGTATGATATCAGGATAATACCTAATAGGTATATGTAAATGTTTGGATCATCATCATCAGATCATTAAACGTCCCCACCGAGGGGCACAAGCCTACCCGTAAAGGGTGTACATGCCTTAGCCGTCCATGCAGGCCCAGTGAGGATTGTCCGACTTCACGCACAACCTTTAAAACTCTTCGCAGACGTGCGCAGGTTGCCTCGCGATATTTTCCTGAACCGTAAGAGCGTCGGATAAACGTACATATAATTTCGAAAATATATTGGTACGTGGCGGGATTTGAATCTGCACCCTCCAGATCGAAAGGCAACAGTCCACACCAATGTGCTAACGACGCTCTACTATCCTAAGTAAACTGAACACGATTGGTTTCAACATGTCGCAGCCCATTTTCAGTAACCAAGCGGCATGTGTTATTCAAATAACTCCGCGCCCCAAAAGCACAGCATGCCTGAATTCTAATCTAAATCGGATATCAGCCGCGGGCTCGTTAGCGAGCGCGGTTTATCCCGGCTAATCATATTAATGCGTTTACTTGTTGCCACAACTAACAACGGCTCGGCTTAACGCCTGAACACTGTTTTAGAGCCGGGTATGCATTTAGTAATGTGGGTACGTAAAACTCAAAGGTTTGTGATATGGATTTTTAAAACGGATGTGTGATGCGTACGTTATTCAAATTATATTAATACACTTACAAAATATTATAGACTCAACTGTGATATTTCTCTCTTTAACCTATCGCAGTCCACTGCTAGACATAGGTCTCTCCCATTTTGCGCCAGATATTCCGGTCCTACGCTTTTCTAATCCAGCTTCAGTTTTTTTGGCAGCCTTGATAACTGTGATATTTGTTTCTACCTAAACCCTTGTCTTTATTCTAATAGTTACCTATACATTTAACCTTAAAGACACGGTTCTGGTTTTCTTTCAGTATATTTTTTGAATAATTAAGCACTGACTATTCTAATAGACCTATTGTGAAATAGGTCTATTCCTTAGATAAACAATAAACTAACTATATGCACCACAGACATCAGAATATACATAGACTGGACAAGCCGCCAAGTTTATAGGCAGTCCCAGTGTCGCAATTTCTTTTCGGTTCTTACCTGTGAACATATTATATTTCTTGGTAAATTTACTGATTTAGTTGCGAAGATGGCATGTGACAATTGCACAGATGCATTTGAAAAAAAAAAACCGGTAATTTCTTCTAATATTCGTGCGTCTTGACTCGTCTCACAGATCGTAAACTGGTAGCCAGTGTATGCTCGTTGAGCTTACATTTGTCGCACTTTAAACGCGGCTTGCCCCATCTCCTGTATTGGGAAATCTGTGATATGCACAATCTCACTCAAAAAGCGCCGCGGCAAAAGTCGACCCATCGCGTCATTTGGGCAGAATTTTCATTCATAATCAGGTCGCTCGTGCTTTTATTTGTACCCTTTAAACAACGTGTTAAGGTCAAACAAAAGGTTAATGAATAATGTAATAACACAAGTGAACGTATCTGTCAAGCGGCACGGACATATTTTGGTTGATATTTCTTCGTGATTGTGCATTTAGTTCGTTTATCGTGAATATAAGATATACCCGTAGAACTTATAATCGATAAGTTTAAGACCCTCATCTCCAACTCTACTCCTGTGCGTGTAAGCGGCTTGGTACCTAATTGGTTCTCATTTGTAACGTTAACTTTAAGAAAGAAAACAATAATATTTTTTTATACATGGTGGTAGACTCGATACTGAGTCGTCTAGGTAAGTACCACCGCAGTGGTTTATATCGTCCCGTGAAACAGGAGTGTTATGCACTTTTGTGTTTCGGGATGTAGTAAAATTGCCGAGTATAAGAGATCTAACATCTGTTGTCTTGGTTGACGAACGCAATGCGGCATTACGGAAAATAATAACAGTCTATTAGGTGTTGGTCGCATTCAATGCCGCTCTGTCACGGTCAGGCGTATCACTTACCAACAGATGAGCGTCTCGATCGTCCTGAACACTTATAGCATAAAAACATATTTTTGCATAAACATATGTTTTTTATCACTCTATTATCCTTTATTAACATCGTTCCGAAGCTTTTATCATCATCAGCTCGTTAAACGTCCCCACCGAGTGGCACGAGCCTACCCGTATAGGGTGTATAGGCCTTAGTCGTTCACGCGGACCCAGTGCGGATTGGACGACCGAACCTTTTAGCTTTTATCAAGCCTTTATTTAAATATGGTAAACTACATGATAATTTTCTTGCCCCCAGATGCGCAGTCCGCGAGAGCCGAAGGCGCGATCGCGCGGCGTCGTATACTCCCCCCTGGCGTGCACGGACGACGGGGACGTTGCGTTCCTAACAACGGGCACGGCGTTCCCGGCTCGCAAACAAACTGGCGAGTATGAGGCCAAGCCGCTTCTAGAACATTCTACATAGCGCTTCGACGTACGTGACAGTGGACGTCGCATTTGAAAGTTTGTGCCGGTGGATTATTAACGTTTTTACCGCTCAGTGTCTCTTGGTTTTGTAACTGTATTAGTGTGTACCTGGGGGGTTACCGCCATCTCCTAAAACAGTGACAATAAAACAACTTACAATAATATAACTTCGACTTTTCTGGTACAAAAATGCTGACGTATCATAATAACAATACCGTTTTAAGAGGTTACGGTAACCCCCCTGGGCTGTTTAATTTCGCTATTTTAAAATGCACAAATAGGATTGTTATTGTAAAGCTATATTATATTATACCATTATGTCAACTGTAGAACGTACGTCAAATAAGTATTATAATACCAATTTAAGGCCCGTATTCTAAAACGAGACTCTTTTTTTTTTTTTTTTTTTTTTTTTCGAACTGACTACTGCTGTTGGCGCAGATGGCCTTTACGCTTCACCGGGCAAGTGGCGAGCGCAGATGGCTCTCAGCCTAAATATTTACACAACGAGCCTAAGGCGTCCCCGAACGGATTCGAACCTCGGCTTAGGGCGTTGCGGGGGGGGCTTGGTAGCCTACATATGTTTGGGGAGAAAAGCGGCCCGTACATGCCGTTACGCGAATAGGGACTGTGCGAACCTACAGGGACACGCGACGATGGCCCGCCGGCGGGGGCGGAACCTCGGTTGTCGATTTGTAGAGTGTACTTTTAGTAGTTTAGCTGTTTCGGCCGCCGTCGCGGCGGCGACCGTGATAAAACGAGACTCAAGCGTCGATCTTCACTTTAGTAGAGTGAGAAAGGGATAGCGCTCTATACTATAAATAGCACTATCTCTTTCTAACTGAATTAAAGTAAAGATCAACGTAAAGTCTCGTTCTAGAAATTTCTACAAACAATTGAGAAAAACGTCCTTGATTTAACGTTTGATAGTTGACAGTGGATCCTATTTGAGCATTTTTCAAATAAGCAGAATTAGGGCCCTGGAGTTGTTTGACGCGGTCGTTCGCACGTACACGCGTGCAGATAGATTTTCAAGACATTATAATGTATTTTTCAAATATATTCAGTTGACATCGTCTATTCAGTGAATGCATGTGCGCTTTGTACGTGCGTTGAACCGCTAAGTACATAACGATATAGTTTTTGTACGTATAAAGTTTTCAAAAGGCGATAGACCAAGGTTAAAAATGCGAGCAGTTCGCCCAATATGATTATGTACGTATGTAAAATAGTTAGGTATAAATTGTAAGTTAGAACAAAACGTTCGTCGCAACGGCGTGGATAAGTTCTGCCGTTTGTATTGTGATATGGAAAGCTTAGTTGTAATGCTCAAGTTGCCTTGTTTGCTGTTACCTATTTGCGTGTTGTAGCATTAGTGAATTAAAAAACAACTTTCAAAAAGCAATTATATGGTTATCTACGTATTGTTCGAGTTTCCAATACCTAGTTAATATTTTTTTATGTTACGAAGTGAACAGGACGGTTAGGACGCTCACCTGACGGTAAGTGATACGCCTGACCATATCAGGGTCGGCATTGAAGGAGACCAATAACTGCAACAGTTCTGCAATAAAAAAAATGTAGCTCCTGCTTTCTTCAAATATTCTTACCAGAACTCTTGGAAGCAGATTATAATATGTCCTAACCACAATCACTAATGTCACTTGACTCAAATTTACTCTTGTATCCTAAACATAGAGAATTAACCATATTTACTTAGACCATATTAGTTTTTTATGTCATCAAACACAAATTAAACTTTAAAAGTACCTTAACCGTAGTAGTTTACGGTAAATCAATTCCGCTCCCAAAAGATGACCCTAAAATAATAAATTATATTTGTCCAACATGCTGTTAAGTTATTTGAACATATAATAGTTTTATAGTAAGCAAACCTTTACGTCGTCTAGGGAATCCTACAGGAAAAGGTCTTGAGTTTTATTCTAATAGCGTCGCTGTACGAACACGTTCTTGCAAATAAACTTTAATATTCACATTAGCTCTCTACGAGATCTTATGACGTTCCATTTCTAAGATCTTGAATAACTCATTACTATAAGACTCAAAATTACGAATAGAGAATAACGATTCGTGGAACGAGTGCTAGCTATGCTGTAAGTATATATATGCCTTTAGTATGCCTGTGTTCTTTAAGGGATATACAAGAATTTGTACTATTAAATACTCAATAATGGTTTTAAAAGTTTACAAGAATAAGTCGTTCTCATCAGACATTATAAACAGATAAGTAAATCGGCAATTTTGGAATAAAAAAAAATACAAAAATATACGGCCAACAGTTCAAAAATAATATAATATAAACATTCTCACTTTAAAAAGATGGGCTGACGTCAAAGGATTTTTTTGGATTATTATTATTGGATTGGATGGTTAGAAAGAGGAAAATACTATAGCCTTTTGTAGTACGTACTTTAGAACACGGGTCGAGTAGTATTTCGACCGTAAATCGATACTACACGTGACCCGAAACCTGAGTCAAGCGTGCCGCGTCATAGTTGACTTGTTTTCACGCCTAAAACTTATAATTAACAACTAGTAAGGTCCGTACATCGATTTCCAAACCATCGATAAACCTTCGTGTGCTCAGTAAAGTATCTAACCTTGAACTAAAATGATTAACGAGTATATCGTTGTTTTCTTTGAGTTCCTATTAATATACGATTTGACAGCACAATATTGATATTGGTCACTAAGTTAATAATGACTTACATTGGAATATGGGTATTTTCTTTGTTCTTAATTCAAAATAGATAAGATTAATCGTATCATAAGGCACCGTCAGCAAAATGATATATTGTCAAGCGGTCGAGGTAACGATGGAAAACTTATCGATATAGATTTATCGATTCAGTCATACAACACTAGTGACAACAAGAGTTGTGATCGAACGGCTTGGGGTGTTAAGCATCGAGTCAGCGGTTGTTAGGAACAAGTTACTATTACGTAATGCCGTGAAAAGCAAAAATAAAAGGCTTGTATAATCGAAATTAGAAAACAAAAATGTTATATTAATCGACAGTTTTGTGTGATTTTTATATAGAAAAATTAATAAGGATGGCAAAAGATCCAGACTAGCAATTTGATGCACAGTTCAAAGTTTTCGAAAATCTATCAGATGAATTGAAAAAAAAAGCAAACATTATCGTCTTTTACTACTTTTCACTAACTTATTTAAGTATCTTTACTTTTTACACGGTTTTTTTTCTATTTTATATATACACATATAAGTAACAGTATACAAGGCATGTATTGAAGTCACTGAAATTAAATATCGAAGCCATAGTCGTTGCCACAGTATATAGCAATCATTAAATTCGAATTAAGATCTGATCGGACTCTCTAACTACGTCACAATTTCGTACTTTGCTGTAATATAAATATAGTTAGTTTTAGGACGAAAGTTACCATAAAATGATTAAACTGTACAATTTTTTTACAATATTCGAATTTCTTTTAATACAATATGTTAATTAGATTAATTTGTGAACGCATTACTTACCTGCATGTATTTTTGAAATTCCGCGCTTGACAGAATCCTAGTTTTTTTATATAAAGTAGAAAAAAGTTATGTTAGAATTTACAAATAATTTTTAGCAATTTTTTAAATAATTATAATATTAAGCTGTTGCTATTTTGGCTACTTTTCAAATATGTCACAAATTTTAATGTATAGTCTGTAATAATACCTATATTTGCAATTAAGTGTTTATGCGCAGTGTCGATTAACAGTACAACATTTTTCGTTATTATTTCCAATCGTTATTTTCACCGATCGTTGTCGTTATCTGTAATTTAACTAAAATATTACAACCCAAACTCAGTGATAGTTTGAGACGTTTGAGTTCTATATATTTTCTGTTTTACATTGAGTACGCTAAAGTAAAATTTAATGGTACCGTTACAATTTACAAAATAAATAATCGGCACTGCGTGAAATATCATGTGTATTTTCAAAGGCGATAAATATGTTCGACCCAATAATAATGTGATAATATAGTATATGATATTTGTTGGATCGACAACGATCTTAAAAATAATTATTACATTCAAAGATAACTGTTACCATTTATTATCACAAATGTATAGTAGATAGAATGTTGAATTGTTTATAATAAATAATTATCTAAAAACGTTTTAATGAAGTGAAAGTCATGATTTGCTTTTTATATATTTAAGCTGCCGATTTGTCAATTAAATTTGATGTAATTTATTATGAAAAATATCATTATTTATAATTAAATGTATCTTGGAGAGAATACAAATATCTAGTTTTGAATGTGAACCTACTTGACACCTGATTTACCGGTCAGTTCTAATGTTTTATTTACCTAAATTTATGCTCGAAATGACAAGACGAGGTGTTATCTTTTATATCGCATCGAAAAATGTATTTCTAGACAACGGTAATATTGATATTCTATTTGCAATTTTCTAGTTTGTTTTAGTGGGAATCTTTTTAATTAAGAATATTTTTGTATGAAATATTCTTATGTGCAATTAATATTTGTAAAAAAGAAGTCTGTGTCAATCAATGTGTGGTTTATTGTAATGTCCCTTTTTCAATAAATGAGTTTATTCCATGAGAATTAAATTTCGAATGTAAAATAAAATGATCTTATTTTGAATTAAATATTTTCCTCCTTTATTTATTTTTTCTTGTATATCATCATCATTGTAATGTCCCCACCGAGGGGCACCCTACCCGTAAAGAGTGTAAAGGGAACGAACTATTGCAACTAAAAGTTGCAGTAGTCCGTCAACCGAACTAACAACCGGACTACTGCTTACTAGAGGGATTGCCGACTTCACGCAAACCTTTGGATCTCTTTGTGGCGAGCAAAGCGTGCGCAGGTTTCACCGTAAGATCGTCGGATAAACGTACATACAATTTCGAAAAGACATTGGTACGTAAATATTTTTCTTTCTTTCTTTCTTTACGTGTCGGAAATTGAACCAGGATCCTCCTGATGGAAAGCTCGACGCTACCGTATTTTAAGTAATATTAAAAAAATGGGTACTAGGTTTTCGTTAGTCTTAAAGCGGGTGTCCGGTGTCAGTCCAGATTTCATAAAGACAACTTAGTAGAAAAGTTACTGTAGTAAGTCAAGTATTTTATTTTTGCCCATAAAAGCCATTTCGCATTGAAATGTCACGACTTAATATATCCAACAGTAAAGTCGTTATATACTGATAGGCTTCTCGGTGGGGACGTATATAAGCCGATGAGCTCTCTTCGACCTATTGCAGTTCACTGCTGGACATAGGTCTTCCCCATTTTTCTTATCTAGCCTCCATCAACGACCTTTCGCATATCGTCGGTCCATCGAGCCGGAGGGCGTCCTTCGCTACGCTTGCCAAGTCGCGGTCTCCACTCCAGAACTCGTCTGCTCCGACGGCCATCGGTTCTGCGACATACATGACCAGTCGTCGCAGAACCGATGTTGGTAACTTTAGTTCTCTTACGTATTAATTAATTTCTTATCCTTAAGAGAGACCCCGAGTAAAGCTCGCTCCATTGTGCGTTGAGTGACTTTGAACTTGTGAACCAATCCCGCAGTATCCATGTCTCAAGCTGATGATAATGAATACTAAAGAAAAATACAAAACCCAAGTGCAATTTGCACACGTATTTGAGCTATTAAGTTAAAAAACACCATTTAAAATATGTATTACCTCTATACATATTGTTATAAAGAAAGGTCAGGTATGCGATACCCGTATATATTACAACCAATATCGAAGGTAGTATTTGCATAGTATTGTCCGGTGGTCGGCGTATTAACATTTAGACTGAGGACGAAGCTCGTAGGCCATTTTAATGGGATTCCCTCGAGATATTGGGACTTCTGAAATCAAGTCAAGGGTAAAGCTAGTGCTCTTTACATTTGATGGTATTAATTTGATGATGATTAGATTGATGAAATTGTACGTATCATTCGTGTTTTTTTAATATTAAAAATTTCGAACAATGAACAAGTAATGCTTTAATTTTATAATAAAAATACATAAGTATCCCTGACATTCAGCGGCAATCATCCCCAAGTTGAGCGTGAAACTTGTTGTATGAATACTAAACAAATTAATACAAATTATTTTTTCGTAAATACATTCATATTAAACCTCAGTATTAAACATAGAAACACCCAGACCAATAGAAACTGACATGTTCATGTACACAAAATGTTTGTACAGCCCGGTGATCAAACCTGGAACCCTTGGAGTACTAGCCGACGTCTCAACCATCATACCAAATGGGTCATTAATCGTCATCGTTATCATACTTTTTTGGTGTATATATTGGCAGAAACTTTATACTATGAATAGTTACATATTTCCTTCAATTCTGTCATGGGCGTATTACTAATTATCAAGTTTCAGAAATGATCGTCGAGTCCACTTCCTAACCTCGTAACCTGCATCATTGTAGGGTTTATGGTTATAGCATGGACGAATAAAATAATTGAACAAAGTCTTGCGAACAATAAAGTGTGTCAAAATTCGGCCAGCTTTTGTATGAAAGGCAACAGCGACTACAAAGCCTGAAAGCAACAAAAGTTAAAACACTTGATTCGCACCTGTCAACAGTGTCGAGAAAAAACTGTAAAGTATATGGCTTGGGTAGTAAAATGGCTTAAACCGAAGTGACTTAAAAGAAAAATACTGTAATTACTTTTCTTAGGTAAATTACCAATGCAACCACCAATTTCTAGTTTAAAGCATTGAAATTACCAAAATACTAGAAAATTATTGTTAAAATCAATGATATTGAAAGAAAGAAAGAAAAATAATTTCGGGGTTTAGTCGTATGTAATGAAATTACTCGTGAAGTAAAGATGTTTTACTTCATTATAATCAATACATATTTCTTTATAATAAAGCCGTGGACGTATAAAAAAACGGACGGAGTCTCGCTATTAACAAAAGTGAATATTCGGCCAGATTTTGTATGGAAAACTCGGGGACGGAAAACCAAAAAATATTCAACATTTGGCGCGCATCTGTCCACATATTATGTTAGAAAAAAGCATGGCTTGTGTTGTAAAATGGTGCAAAAACTACAGTGAACAAAAGAAAAAAAATCAAGTAATACGTAGCATAGGTAAATGAACAATTCAATCACATATTTTTAGTTTATAACACTAAAATCAGTAAACAAAAAAATGCAGAAAGTAAAAATGGTACTAATTATCTGACTTACCACTGCAGTGCCATTTGTATCATAAGACTGTAGGAACCATTGGATTCTACACAAATCACATTAGGACAACGATTGTTTCGCAATTAGTATATAAAAAGAAGTTTGCTATACCCTTTACTCCTGTCATATTTCAAAACAAAATTCAATTCGAGCAGCCAATTTCAGTACTAAATCCTCAAACTTAGTTCTAATCTCAGGGCTTTTGAGAGTACATCTTACGCAAATATTATGAAACAACCTTTTGAAATGTTCTTGTGATTTTATCAGGAATTTCGTACTTCCTATTTAAAGTAGATCAAATACGAAACCGATATATTTTTTAACCTATGTTAAAATAAATCCTTTGGGAAACTAAAGTGAAATCTAAGATTGATAATTCAAAGTAAAAGACAGTTAATAACAATAAAATGCATGTGTTTGTCTTCCAAATCATTCAAATTACAATAAATAAAAATTTATAGAATAAACAGCTGTCATAAATTCATCAACTGTTTTAACTATGTACACCCGGGAAATAACTTTCACACGAGCCGAGTTACCCGCCAACTAACTTGCGAAACTTAAACTCCATGCAGATATGAGTTAAATGAGTGAAACCTTGCCAACGAGTTAATCATCTTAATTACCGTGTCTTCACCTGGACAAGATGAGCTTTGAATTCATTGTACTTGCTATTTGCGACGAAACTTAGCAAATTTATGATTAATTAATTTTAATTTATTTATTTCGGTGCAACAGCTTATGCTGAGGCGGGACCTTTTGACCGTATCTACTTGTTTTTCTTTTTTTTCTCTATATATATATTTTTCTACTGTTCTGTGTGCCTATATAGTTTGTGATTGTTGTTCATCTGTTTTATGTGTGACTATATTCCGTGTATAATATGTATTTCTTTTACGGTCAATAAATGTTTTTTCTTTCTTTCTTTCAAATTTTATTTTATTGCATCTTCATACGTATATCGCTCGCTATACATAAGTTCCTATGCAATTTTTAAATTTCTATTGTTTCTGTTTCCCTAGTTTTTACATTATTATTCATTTTAATTGTTAATTTAGTTAATACTTTTGTGCACAGTACGGGTCCCCCATTCAAGGCACCTACGGAAGACCAATATCGAGGCGTCTCGTGTTGCCTCAACATATGCTGAGTTCGTGCCTTTTCAATGATATTGTTTTTTTTTAATGTACAGGAATAAAAGCGTTTTTTATGTTTTTTTTGTGAATTGCTGAATTTTGTTATTGTAGGCTTGTTTTTGTACAATAATAAACAGTGGGGACGTCTAATGAACTGATGATGATGTTTTTATACATGTTTCACTGAATAAATAAATGATAAATTTACTTACTGAATAAATGATATTCAGTCGTTAACAGAAACAGTAAACTATGTAACGGAGAATTTATACTTATAGCGCTTTTTTATTTCAAAGAAAGGCAAACGCATACGGTTACACTTAACCTAAATTTTCTAACTAACACTAAGTTTGGCCCGATTGTTCGTTGGATTGACCGTTGTAAAGGAGAGTATTAGGAATCAAAGAAACTATTAGCATTATTTTTATCAACGGTGACGATATTTATTTTTGATGCATTTCTACGACTGTCTTAAATCCGGCCACTCTAAATCCTTTTGAAACTAGCTAAGCGTACTTTGGTGCACAAACTTAAGGATGTGAACATTACTTAAGGTTGTATTTTCATAGTATCTTTGCAAAAATGTGGTCATGTGAGTAGTAGTTTGCGGTTTAACGCCTTTGGGTTAAATCTTTTAAATATAACGAGTATTTCGCTACATACTCGTAGTGAGTCACAGCGTAAATAATAAATAGCCTCGTTCAATGTTGAAAGTCATAAGGGGAACCCTGGTCTTAGTTGTTGGAAGTTCCCCCCGCGCATTCATCCCTTTTTATATAGGAAAAGCCTACCACTTCTCTTGGGGTGAAGTACTTGCTAAGAAAGTAATAGACTAAACTCCATAGTCTCCTTGTGATTCAGGAGTGAGTAAAGATATCTGATTCCCTTATATGTCAAAATCTGCCTTGCGTTGAGAAACTACTACAGCAACCGGGTGCCCTTAAACTAACTTCTTCTATACATTTTGGGCCAATCTTAAAAAACGCAAAACAACTGTTACACTAATGAGAAATTAAAGATACAATAGTAAAGATCAATAAAGTAACACCATATTAAATGAACGCTGTAATTTTTTAGCAGCTTTTTGGCTAGTATTATCAAAGGGCGCCCAATATTGCACCATTGAATATAAAAAACCATGGTTACTTATTTGATTGCTATAATATTTTTTTTATTTATAAAATTAACAAGTCAAATGCCGGTCCTGGTTTTAATTCTATTAAAAATCCACGGCGGTTATATAGCACCTTTTTTCTTTCAAAGAAATTGACAAAACAACTTCTCCAGTCATAAACTGTGTTTACGTTAAAATATATAATGAGCCATTCGCACTTTATCGTTCGCTATAAGTACGAAGAAGTTATGTGCAATTAAAGTCGCTATTATTTACCGTAATTGCAATTATTCTGGACATTAAGGTTTTACCAGGTTTCTTCATTAGCTTGTATTGTTTGGGATATTGTTACAGTACTCTTAAATAAACTACATATAATCATCATCTCATTAAACGTCACTACCGAGGGGCACGAGCCTACCCGTAAAGGGTGATTAGGCCTTAGTCGTCACGTGGGCCAGTGCGGGTTGGACGACTTCACGAAACCTTTGAATCTCTTCGCAGACGTGCGCAGGTTTTGCTCACGATATTTTCTTTAACCGTAAGAGCGTCGGATAACGTACATATATTTTCGAAAATTCGAAAACACATTGGTACGTGGCGGGTACGTGGCGCGTTGGAGGTCATTGAATAGGTGTTGTTATTTATTGTGACGAAGCGACTGTGTTTAATTACCCTCACCTTTACAATAATTCGGTGTCCAATGATTACCTGTTTACCCTATTGAGTGATTTTTGAATTCAAAGGTTGTTGAAATTGCCACGTGTGTTAGGCCCGTAGTGGTTTACCGCCCAATCTACCCATAGGTATGCCGTCGGGAAGGGCTACGCATTGCAGTCTAGTGGAACGTCTCTTAGTGAGATTTCACACAACTTATTTGACATCCTAGCTTGAGTGTGAGTTTGATATAAAGACATTTGTTAATATCAATATTTTAATAAATTATCTAATAGTTCATTTTAAATAATCATCATTCCAACCTTGCAGCCTACTGATAGATTCATCATCATCATCACTCATATTATGTACCCACCGAGGGGCACACCGTCCACGCGGGCCCAGTTTCGATTGTCCGACTTCGCGCACAACCTTCGAATCTGTTTGTAGGCGTGCGCAGGTTTCCTCACAATGTTTTCCTTCAGCGTAAGAGCGTCGGATTAATGTACATATAATATCGAAAATTCCGTAGAAACTGCTTTATTAGTATATAAGCTTCATTATTTATATACTAATCGTTGAGAAGCTTTCGTTTTCGACTACATTTGCCCAGTCCAGGGGTATACGGGTATGCAAATTTTTGTTAACATAATAGTATTATTTATTCGCTTTTAAGTCCAAAGCAAACAACCATCTCGTCCGTACCAACCATACATATTGTCAATTACACAACCCTTGTTATTTCAATTTAGTTGGTACCCCGCATTTGGTATTCGACATCAATACTGTGACCCTTTTTAACATACATTTGATCGACCGTCTCATTAACATATAGACAGCGACCGAAAAAAACGCTATCTAAATTGTACCTTCTTTTTACCCCCAAAACCCCCGAAGATAAATTAAGGGGTTTTTTGCTGGTCTTGTGCCCATTGAGCCCGCCTGGGACATTTGTTTGGGCTCTGTGTACATTTGGCTACTCGGGATGTTTCTAATTATACTGTAGCGAGAATTTAATTATTAGTTGATTAAAGGTGTGTTTCGTATTGTTTTTTTGTGGAACCCTTTGTTCATTTTGTTGGAAAATATAATGGTATTAAATATGTACAGTATTAGCTGAGTCTGCGACTTCGTCTGCGTGGAAATGAATTGCGACTAACTACTAAAATGCGAAAAGACATTGACCAATGACCCACCAGCGCTCTCGATAATTTAAATATTAATAGTAATTAATTATTGTTAGTAATTTAATTGAATATGGAACATGTGGTTGTGCATTTAATGTACATAATCGTTTAAATTTTACAAATTGTCAATTTAAAATAATGACATCCCGGAAAATTCGCCTTAACGGTAGGTTAGTAAATATAATTCACACAAACGATGATAATACAAATAATTCCATTCATTTCCGTTGTTTACTACAACCTGTGACCATAACAAAGGAAATTTCCTAAATCATTTCGAGCATCACTAACAAGATTGACATAGGAATATACTCTCATTAGGGATTTCACAAGATTGTTTAAAAAACATTCGTCTCTTTGCCGCTAAGTGGACAGTGATGAAGAGACGTTTATTTGTCGCTAAAAGCTAGCCCTGGCATTATATTTGCTGCCTTTATAAAAAGAAAAAAAAATGATTGCTATCCTGAGATTAAAGCTTCATGTTTCAGAGGCTATTCCACATACGGTTAAGTAGGAATTCGTTGATAAGAGTTATGTTGCGTAAATGTAAGTGAGGCAACTTTCTTTTTTTACTAAGCATAAGAAAACATGAGATTTTCGCCATTTCAATAAACAGATAACATCAATAAAAAGGCAGCTAAAGAAAAAATATCCTATTTTCTTCGACAGTAAATAAAATAGTATTATAGCAGAGCAGAAGTAAACGAAGCGACCGCCTATAAAAAGGATACCAATACCAAACGTGGGTATGAGATAAAACTGTAACTTACAACTGCGATTCCAAAAATTTTCCGCCGCAAACTTCCCTACGTAACAACATTTTTCTTGGGAAAAAGGGCCCATACATTATTTATACAGGGTGAGATATTGTTCCGTATCTTTTGTTTACCGACTCCCATCCTGGGGGAGTCTCGTCTAGTTGTGGCATAAATTGAATTATTGGTCGCGAACGATGCCGTTTGACAGCGAATGTCCAGGGAGCCGGCTTATTGAATTTATTTACATACTTACATACACCCGTAAAAAGGACTCGGGCATAGAATACAGAGGAATATAGCCGAAGGCTGGGACGTTTTTATGAGCAGCATCGATTTCCTATTTGCGAGTTTTTGGCGTGAAAGCTAAGTTTTGGCGTGAACAATGCTTTCGTTCATAGGTTTTATTAACAATTTTTCTATATTGACAAGGAAATTTCTTGCTGCGGAAGGTAAAGCAGAGAAAATAAAAATGTTTATTTAGTTTTTTTTTTGAAGGAATGGCCGTATTCTTTTTTAGATTTTGGGATTAACTAATGGGAGCGCAACAACAGTCGTTCCAAAATAGTTCTCGCAAGTTTCTAATACGGTTTAAAATCAGCATCCTGGCTTACAGCCAATACGTCAATTTACAGAAAAGTCTTTCATGACACCTATTCTTTTATTAAGACAATGTGTTATATTAGATAACTCATCAAGTAAAAAATATATGTAATGTAAATAAGAAATTAAATTCGCGATATTAACCACTAACGCACACATACAAAGTTTCCATTCAGAGTAACCAGTAACCTTAAGAAATCTCGACTTACTTCTGCGCAATCCAACAAGCATTCCCACAAATGACCATCCCACAGCGTACGCAGCACGCAGAGGGAGACATCAACAAACATCCGCCGAGCGAATATTATTAACGCGCACGTAATATTTCCACCATAATTGTATTAACAAAATAATTAATAGACGCGCGACACCGCTCTTTGCGGAGTCGTTGTTCCATATAATTAAAGGGTACATTCGTTACAGTAATTGCGTGTCGACTCCTTGTAGCGATGTTATCAGCAAATTAGGCGTTTTCAACCATATTGCATGGTAAATCACTGGCACTGTCACGTTTACGTGTGTAATTATCACGTTCGGGGCGTATGTTGTTGCGTGATGTGTCGCGCTATTGGGGAGTGAGTGATTAAGTGTGTGGCTTCATCTGGTGCGGAAGTGCATGACTTTTCTTCTAATCAGCTACAGAAATAAACAATTAAGTCACATCGATGAACTTGTGCAAATGGCGAATTTTTAAAGCGCGGGAATTCGCCATTGACGAATCGCTATACTCTATGCACGGTGCGTAATCTTCCTGTACCGGTATTGGTCAATTGCCATGCTTTCCTGCGTCGGTAGTGGTCGGTCGCCGTGCCTTCCTGTGATGGTATTGGTCGTTCGTCTAGCCATGTTAGTCAGCCACGCAAGTGAGATGGATAAATCGTGCTCTACACTTTGCATCGTAATGATACTTGTACTTACTTTGAATCAAAATTCTGGTTTACTTTGAATGATTGTTTGAACAATGATGTGTGAAATGTAGCTACATAATACGTTTATTATGTTTTAATCACATTAATTGTTAGGTCCAAAATATGCAGACAAAAATACAACAAATGCACTTTTTTTTATCCTTTATAGGCAGACATTTGACCGCCATCTCACCTGATGGTAAGTGATGATGCGGCGAAGATGGATCATGCCTGCCTAGAAAGCCTATTCACTCTTGCCTTGAAGACGGCCAGGTTGTAATGATCGGGGAACACATAAGGAGGCAAAGAATTCCATTCCTTTGCAGTGCGCATTAGGAACGAGGCACCAGCGGGCTGTGCGGATGTGTGGAATGTCTACCACGTAAGGATGGAACGCTCGCCTCCGCCTTGTATCCCGATGGTGAAAAGGGGCTGGTGGAATTAACGCGTGTAATTCCATCGCACACTCACCGAAATGTAGCCTGTAAAAAACCGACAGCCGTGCAACTCTACGACGATGCTCGAGGCTTTCATGCTGAATTCATGTGTTTCACATTTCGATATCACTTATATTTATCTGTTATATTTTGGGACTAAAATAAAAAGAAATTTATTGATAAAGTGCAATATTACACTGATCATTTTTATTGAACATATCTAATTAATTTCACACGAAAAGTATGCAAGAAGTATGCATTTGTGTGCAACATGTCTATTAAAATGATTACCATGAAAGGGCAGTAAGTTGCTATCATAAGTCACCGGCATAGTTAGTTTTAATCAGTCGTTAGGGCCTCCCTCGCCGCGTTCCGAATGGCAACTTTGTGCCATTCCTCTCGAATACAATCCAGATGGTTTTAATAGCTTTTTAACACAATTACTGCCGTAACTCCTCCGCCTTGAGACATTGTAATGTTTATTATTATTTACTGCGGAAACACCGGATACTTTGCAAGTTGGTCGGATTACGTCTATTAGACTATTGTACTTTGAATGTAAAGATTAAGCCCATGGACGTAAAAAATACGAACCGAGTCTCCCTCACTTCAAAAGTGTGTCAAAATCCGGCCAGTTTAGTGTATGGGAAACAAAATATAAACATTTGTCGGTATTTGTCACAGAGCAATGGATTATGTCAGGAAAATTTTAAAAGAGCATGGCCTGTGTTATAAAATCGGTAGTGCACAAAAGGTACACAATCCCGAAATTACTTATCATCACACCATAAAGTATTGAAGTACTTATATTATTACTTATACTTTTATTTTTCCCGCGGTTTCTCCTGCGATACATAAGATATTCTCTCACAGTAAAACATAACCTAAAATCAATGCAAAATAAAAAGTATTATCAAGTAGCTTATGTTTTTCCTTATAACATCAACTACCCGCAAAAAAGTCCGTCAAATCCATCCAGCCGTTTCAGAGATTACCCGGAACAAATAGACAGACAAAAATTTTAAAAATTGTGTTTTGAATGTACTGTATACTATTCATATGATGAAAAAAATTTATTTCAATGTTACAGACAGACACTCTCATTTTATTTATATGTAATAGATAATTTATAATAGTATTTCAACAATTGTTCCTTTAATAACTCCTCGCCCGAATTCCTACGCCTACGACTAAAAAAGAGAACGCAATATTACCTATTTAGCCCAAATTCTAACCTATTTCGGCTGTCCTTGATGTATATTTATTTTTATATGTTTAATGTTCCGAACATTTTTCTTGTAGTGTTTATTACAGTTATTTTAGGGTATAAAGAAATCATGCCACCTACACAGTTTTATTCAGTGGAAGGCAAGGTACAGATATCGAGTCGTCTGGGTAGGTATCCTGAGTGCAAGTTATGGTTGTTTTGTCGACCCATTTCGTGTCGCGGTTGAGAAGTCGACTGCTACAACAAGGGTTCGATCCCCGGGCAGTACAAACATTTGTGTGCTCATGAACATGTCTGTTGTAATGGTGAATTTACAAAAAAATGTATATAGTATAAACATATCCGTTGTTAAGTACCCATAATACAGGCTTCACGCTTAACTTGGGACTAGATGGCGCTGTGTGAATGTCAGTGGATATTTATTTTATTTATTATCGTCTTGTATATAAAAACAACCAATATAAACAGACACATTGCACACAAATGTTGTACTGCCCGGGTATCGAACCTGGATCCTTTGGTGTAATAGCCGACGTCTCATTCTCAACCATTATAGCCGATGACTTCAAATTTCAAGACAATCTCACCATGGGATTCGAACCTATGACCATCACGCTTCGAACTAAATTCAATGTTCAGACCAATGTCACGGAGCCAGTCAATGTATTTATAATAAAGGATTCTCACTTTACTAGGAAAATAAAACACGTAAGATATACCACGATGTATTAGAGAATACGTTTTTCCTTTAATTACATATTTATACCTGTCGTGGATGACATCTCATAGATGGTAATTGAATCAATTTCGCCCACTCGATAGTTTATCATAAATGTACAGACATGTGTATACTTACTATAGCAAACAATTACATGGATGACTGCAGCACGCGTAGATAACTCAAGACATGCCTTATCAGCCCTTTGACTAGCTGACAGTGTTGATTGTGTTATCAGCAAATCTAGTTTGAAGGCAAACAAGGGTTAAATGTTCGATTACACATCATATATTTAAAAGCTCACAACATTCACAACGAAGGGAACGAGCCTACCCGTAAATTGCGATTAGGCCTAAGTCGTCCACGCGGCCTCTGCGGATTGGGCGACTTCACGCACAGCCTTTGAATCTCTTCGCAGGCGTGCGCAAGTTTCCTCACGATGTTTTCCTTCTTCGTAAGAGTGTCGGCTAAAGGACAATTTCGAATATAGAACACTTGGTACGTGGCCAGATTTGAACCTGCCCCCTCCCGATCGGAAGGCATTCCACACCATTGAGCCACCGACGCTCTTAATAATAACAATACAACCAAACAATGTCTGACGGCCGGGTCAAGTGGAAAGATTCCCCATTATTACTTTTTTCATCAAACGTCACTATACGTCACATCATAGCTGTCACTTTAAAAAGCTCCGTGAAGAAAGCTCAGGGTTGGCACAGATTTTTATTGTACTTAATGGAGTTTAATTCTATAGATTTTTAAGTACAGTATGTGAGATAAGGTATCAGAAATATTTTAAGGTAAACTTCATTCAGTAGACATTTGAAAAATAAAACGTAATTTTAATGATTTGTTTGCTATAATAGACTTAGCAATGTATTTTTCACCTTTCATCATCGTCATCATCAGCTCATTAAACGTCCCCACCGAGGGTCACGAGCCTACCCGTATAAGGGATTAGCCTTAGTCGTCCACGCGGGCCCAGTGGCGCATTGGACGAATTTCACACACAACCTTCGAATCTCTTCGCAGGCGTGCATGAAGGTTTCCTGACGATGTTTTCCTTCACTTATGATTGAGCCAAAATTAAGGTTTAGTAATAACTGTATTTTGAAAGCTAGAATAATGAATAAGTTATAACTATACATTACGGGTCATAAAACTATTACGCAATGGAAATCAATATAATACTTTTTGGAAACAAAAAGAGGTGTTAATGTAAGATTCATCATCATCATCAGCTCATTAAACGTCCCCACCGAGGGCACGAGCCTACCCGTATAGGGTGATTAGGCCTTAGTCGTCCACGCGGGCCCAGTGCGGATTGGCGACTTCACACACAACCTTCGAATCTCTTCGCAGGCGTGCATGAAGGTTTCCTCACGATGTTTTCTTCACCGTAAGAGCGTCGGATAACGTACATATATTTTCGAAAATTCGAAAATACATTGGTACGTGTCGGGATTTGAACCTCAGCCCTCCGGAAGGAAGGCGACAGTCCACACCACTGAGCCACCGACGCTCTCCGAATGTAAGATTGGCGCTACTTAATCTTTCGGTCAATGGGATATAACAACACAGTATTAAAAACGCGAACTATATTAAAATATAATGATGTCAAATTCTAACGTAGCTTGACCTTAGATTGGTTGCAATTCTTAATTGGAACTACTTAGCGTTGGAATAATGTCTGTGGATTATTATTCATATTTGACCAATAAATTAAAAACCTATGTTTCACGCATTGTTATTGCCAACCCTATCCAGTTCAGGAATCGGTCGTAAGCGGTCGACGCGGCGCTTAAACCATTCCGAAATTGGCAAAAGAATGCAAATAATGGACCGCTACAGTTGCGTTGCGTTCATTTATTAAAATTTCAAATGTTGGCAGCACTTTACGGTTAGTGTCATGTAACAAAAGCGACGCGAAATTAAAAAGGCTCTCGTATTTTCCGCGACTTTCAATGAACATGCCAATTTATTTGCCATTTTTTTTTAGTTTCTTTTTTTAATTTGACAGAATAGACTTTTTTTGTTTCCTATAGAATTGCAGAATAGTTATCTATCGATACGATAGATTTGAAAAAGAAGCGTCGGTGGCTCAATGGTATGGACTGTTACTATTACTACCAGTTGGCGCAAGTTCAAAATCTCGCCACGTACCAATGTGATTTCGAATTTTCGAAATTATATGTACGTCTTCTGACGCTCTTTCAGTAGGCAATCTTAAATATTTACTAAGTAACTAATGAGAAAGCAAAGTTTCTCATACAAATCTTTCAATATAAGTATACGAGGATAATACACTTTACTACAGCCACGTTATGTGGTGAAAAGCTATCAATATACTATTCGATAACGAATATATCTATTAGAAAACTATTGAGGCGCGCTCGGCATGGCTTATCCTCGGATAGCTCACGAATATACGATAGTCAGAGGGATAGGGAGAGATATTGTTTCGAGTGTATTTTTTAAGTTAACGGGACGATCAGTGAGCTCACTGTCGGTAGGTATTCGCTAGACCCCGCATCATCAGCTCATTAAACGTCCCCACCGAGGAGCACGAGCCTACTCGTATAGGGTGATTAGGCCTTAGTCGTCCACGCGGGCCCAGTGCGGATTGGACGACTTCACACACAACCTTCGAATCTCTTCGCAGGCGTGCATGAAGGTTTCCTCACGATGTTTTCCTTCACCGTAAGAGCGTCGGATAACGTACATATATTTTCGAAAATACATTGGTACGTGTCGGGATTTGAACCTCAGCCCTCCCGGTAGGAAGGCGACAGTCCACACCACTGAGCCACCGACGCTCTATTTATAATATTGATAATATTGAATTTAAATACATCATTTTATAATGCATATTTTCCGTCGACACTGCCCTGCGCCCGTTACCGCTACGTCTCTTATGCGGTATGTACCATAATCTCCACACTTGCTTGGCAGGTTTGAGAAAGTACCTGCCTATAAATGTGATGATTGATGGGACAGCACTACAAATATTTATCTAATTATCTTCTTACTTTTGCTGAGCTGGAATAGTGGGCATGTATTTTTTTTAATTAATTTTCCGTCGCTGTGTAAATTAGTAAACTTACCGACTTACCGTCTCCATCTGAGTTGGGGTTTGGCAACAGTGCCCAGTTCGACTGTGGTTCTACAAAACTAGGAAAATATAAAATTCTATTGTTCAGCCATACAAACAAATGACCGACGACTTTTAAGATGTCGTGTATTGGAGAAAAGCGGAGGACTGGGATACCTCTCACAAAATGTGGGAGACCTTTTTAGATTGAATAGAGAAAACAGGTATAAAAAATAAATCAAAATTAAATTATTTATTTTCATTAACAATATTTGCCTCTACTTATTTGGAACCTCCATTTAGGCAAGAGAAGCCTTTAGGTTCCGCTCCTTTATATTATATTTATATTACTAGGCTATAAATATTTTTGTTTCAAAGTAACAAGCTTAAAAGTATGTTATGGTGGCTTATTCAACTGCGTAATAAAAAATCAAATTTTATTCGTAAGCAATCCCACCCTGGGTCTAAGTTTTACGTAGGTATTTCATCCGTCAGCCTATCTATCATTCCCTGCATGACGCGAGTATGTGTAGGAGACGTGAAAAATAATTTAACATCTCATTGGCGGGAGCCGGGCTTAAGGTATCACATGTCAATGTACGTGGATGCAGCTGACTGCAAATTGTGTACTCACCGCGTGGACTGGTGAAACTTTTACACCGGCGCAAACATTTGCTTTGGAGTTTTTTTTTCGGCCATCGGGAAATGTTGAGCTTCAATTTCGGACTGTCTATCTCGCATCGCTGGGTTACACGGTTATGTAGCTGCAACTGATAGGTGGCAAAACTTGATTTGTTTTTATATTTTCTCTATTTTGAAATAGGTTACGTAAGGGTAAACCTTAATATCATACTATATATGACTATGATTTTAGGTGTATACCAACTGTGAGTATGAGGTTTACCCTGAGAGCAATATGTGCGGGCTCTAATTCCGCTAATTAAAATGCGCTCATAAGATCGTAATTGTGACTCAATGGAAAAAATGCATTCATTAGTCCTGTTTTATGGTAAGCACTTAATTGATAACACCATTAGACAATTCTTTTTACTACCTATATAATTACATTTTTAAACAATTAGGTAACATCAAAATTGTACCGGAATACCAATTTACAGTCGGATTAAAAATGTCATAATTTGTCGTTGTACTTTATGCTAGTGCCGTTCCACCAGGCTTGTATTTTTTTTTGTAGTTTCTTTTTAAATTGACGACCCATTTGGTGTAGCGGTTGAGACGTCGGCTGCAACACCAAGGGTTCCGGGTTCGATCCCCGGGCAGTACAAACATTTGTGTGCATGAACATGTCTGTTTGTAATGGTCTGGGTGTTTTCTATGTATAATATGTATGTATTTACAAAAAAAAATGTATATAAGTATATTTATCCGTTGTTTAATACCCATAATTCAGGCTTAACTTGGGACTAGATGGCGCTGTGTGAATGTCTGTGGATATTTATTTATTTATTTTAAATATTTCTTTGTTGTTCGTATACTAAAGAAACAGACTTTTGTTTAGCACGTGTCTCCAGTATGTCTTAAGCGTACATGTAGAATTCATCTTTGGAAACTTTAACAAGGCTAATAAGTTACCATATAAAATTATTTTGTACCAATGAATTATAAGAAAGCTGTTTGTTTCCCTAATAAATAAATAAGTAATGTCGAGGATATTAGTAGAATTGAAGCCCAGTTCAGATGTGGCACAGCCTGGAGGCTAGATTATCAAATGTATAAGATATAATACCTGAAAACTCATTACACAAAGTGAACTAGCCACGCGTGTGATGAGTTTTGTATTTCATTTATTATAATCCCATATCTCCTGGGTTTACTAGGTGGCAGACTCGGTACTGAGTCGTCTAGGTAGGTGCCACCGCAGTGCCAGATATCGTTCCGTGAAATAATGATGTACTTTTATGTTACGTGATGAGGGTGTTTTAATTAATAAAATTTCGGGCGCAGTGTGGTATTGATGGATAATGTTAACTGTCTATCAGTTGTTGGTCTCCTTCAATGCCCCTCTGTCATGATCGGGCGTATCACTTACCATAAGGTGAGCGTCCTAAACGTCCAGTACATTCTGTAACATTAAATTGATGGGTGCGGGACAGTTATTTCTTTAATTCGACACAGCATCAGGCACTTACCATCTGGCGAGCAAACTGGACGTATAGTTCGCTTATTATATTTTATTTTTATCGTTTTCTTAAGTTAAGAAAATGATAAAAATAAAAGCAACTTGATATAGAACAAAATTTTTGTATAATGGGGAGTCATATTTCTGTGCTGCTTATTTCCTTTCCAGTCGAGATGCTGCCCTTTTACCGCTTATACCTGCCAATTTATGAGCGAGCATACATAACTGTCACTCTGCACAGTACCAAAGAATTATTTCGATTGTTCACGAAGAATTGAAAAAGCTTTGTTTGTTTACTGATACACAAATTCTGTCATGAATTTTTAAAAGCACAGTAATTTTATAATACAGAATTGTATTAACATGGAATTGTTAAAAATTAATATTTTCATTCGAAAATTCCCAATCTCATTTTAAGGTAGAAAATGACACACGTCAATACAATGCGATGCAGCCAACTGTAAATCGTGGAAATCGAATGAAACTATACATTTATAAGTTTTTAAATTTCAATATTGAATGCCACAAGGGAGAAAGTTATTTCAGTTATATCATTCCGTGTATTTATATCATCTATAATTCAAGAGCACATCGTTTTTTTTGTTCAAGCTTTACCTTTTGATAAATTTCTTCGATGAAATTGAAGAATTTTTATTATATTGTGGTTTAAGTCATACAAAAAGTACCTGTGATATACCTGTATTTGGGCAAATGGCTTGAAGAGCCAGCACTCGGGATCTCTCTTAAGGATAAAACCAGAAATTATGTTATCCGCAGGAGAACTATTGTTACTGACATAACTCGCTGGATCAAAACAGTTGAAGTGGCAGTGGGCCGGTCACGTATGTCGCAAAACCGAAGGCATTTGGAGCAGATGAGCTTTCGAATGGAGCCCGCGTCTTCGCATGCGTAGCGTAGGACGCCCTCCGGCCCGATGGACCGACGACTTGTGAAAGGTCGCAAGTGGAGACTGGGTGAGAAAAGCGGTGGACCAGTATATCTGGTGCAAAATGGGGGAGACCTATGTTCAGCAGTGGATTGCGACTGGTCAAAGAGGTTCTTACTTTTAAGGTCATATTCAACATTAATTACTATTTTCGGCTTAAGGAACTTTATGGCTATGAAATGTCTTTGTCCGTTATCCGAGCAGATATGAGTAAACCTATTAAAGAGTTCTTCGGAAGAGTTCGGTCCAGGTATAAACGTGAAGATCGATTTTCACACTTAAGCTTCACAGACTTGGCTGTAAAATTTAAGGCAGCGATTCTTGGTTAGTAAAGGAATTCCGCCAAAAATATGTGACCTCGTTTTACATCTTGAAATTGTGATTAAATGTGGTTTTGGAACACACACTCTAATCTATTTGCTGGAGTCCTTATTTTTCTTGAGTTTTGTATTTTTCTAGGCGACATGGTTTTTAGTTTAGCATTTTTGGATTGCGGAATGTTATAGTAGAATATTGTGGTCATCTTAAGTTGTATGAATACTTTACATATGTAAAAAATCTAGGGACAGACTTGTACTAGAGATACACATATATGACTTATTCACTTTTACATTCTTTCTATCAGGATACCGAAATTCGACTCTGCAAAAATTTTGTCGATAATAGCCTTTTTATGGTAGAATAAATTAATCATAGATAAATGTATTGTGTGGTCAATCAATAGTAATATTCAGCGATTAAAAGCAAACATTAAAGATTTAAAAAAATGCGGTATGCAAAATAAAACAATTAGGAATAAACATATAATTTACCTCTACATAATTAAAGTCTTATTAATAAAATTGACGTCTTTATTAACCTAAAAACATAAATAAACATAAACAAAATATACATATCAAAACAGAAAACAAAGCTTCAATCAGGATTATTAAAATTGCACAACCGTAAAACTAAGTTGACTATTTATTTATTTTCTAGAACACTGGCCGGTTGCAAGTGCACTAACGGCTGTCAACATTATCCAAAATTGAACAATGCTCTCAGTGCCTCGCCCGCATCACAATGCGAGCTGTGAAATATTATCCGGGCTTTGAAAACAAAAAAGCTTAACATATTCAATCTTAAGCTCATGGGTATAAAGCTCAAAGTTACAGTGACTTTCTATGTATACCCAGCGCCCTCTATGGAGTTGAAAACTGTTTTGGATTTTCTATTACGTAATAAGGCCAATAGCTGTGGGAGACCGTGTGGGACAAGTGTCGCTAACATTATTGTTAATAAAACAAAATGTGGAGAACTTGTGGAGACGGAGGCGAGCGTTCCATCCGTACGTGGTAGACATTCCACACATCCCACTATGGTGCCTCGTTCCTAATGCACACCGCAAAGGAATGGAACTCTTTGCCTTCTTATGTGTTCTCTGATCATTACAACCTGCCGTCTTCAAGGCAAGAGTGAATAGCTGTTTCTAGGCAGGCATGATCCATCCTTGGCCGCATCATCACTTACTATCAGGTGAGATGGCGGTCAAATGTCTGCCTATAGATGATAAAATAAAACTTTTATGTGCATATTTTATAAGAAACTATGTAGGTAATTTTTTTTATTTTTATTGCTTATGTAGGCAGACGAGCTGGCGGCCCATCTGATGGAAAACGGTAACCGCCGCTCATGGACAACTGCAATGCTAAGGGCATAGCCATGCCGCTGCCTATCAAGAGGAAAGGGCTCTCTTTAAACCTCGTTTGAAGAAGGACATGTCGTAGTTATTAGGGAACACCGAGGCTGGGAGGTCGTTCCATAATTTGCACGCACGCGAAGGAACGATCGCTGGAAACGAACGGTTTTGGAAGCGAAAGTTTCCAGGTGGTATGGATGGACCCTAGCTCGGCGTCGAGTCGTACGATAGTAAAACGGTGACACCGGCATGATATCAAACAGTTCCTTGGAGCACTCACCATGAAAAAGCCTATAAAACACACAAAGAGAGCTAAAGTCTCTCCGGAATTCCAAAGACTCTAAACTGTTTGTGAGATCAGAATCACCGACAATTCGGACAGCACGTCTTTGCAAAGCGTCAAATGGGTCAAGCTGACCCATTTGACGACTTTTGATATTATTCACGCATTAAACATACGGAGTAATAGTATAAATTTTATATCGACAGACAAATTACGAATTATTTTTATCTAGCAATACAAAGCCATCAGGGATTTGTTAAGGATAAAAAAACAGTCTAGACGTGACTTAACAAAATCTCTACTAAGACTAATAAATTAGTTCGTTACTCACTTGTTTATTATTTCGTTGTATTGTGTGACGTTCTTTGGAGATAGGCTACTTGGAAAGCCTTAGCTTTTAGGGAAAAAAAATAAACGTTTCGGAACTCACCCTTATCTCCCTTGCTGTGTGAAAATATAACATTGATAGTTTAAAATGATTAAATATCAGCTTTGTTTTTACAAAGAAAGAAAGAGGACGAAAAAGACAGCAACGTAGAGAACGATTCCAGACTACTTTAACAAAATATTATAAAATAATATCGAGCAATCGATCTTATAAATTACCATTAAACATTACGATTAGTACATATGCATCTTTCACGGGGCGTATCCTTGACACTAGAGAAGAGAGAGACTTCCTAAAGAGCGCCAACCCTTTCAGGCTTCGGCATAATGCATCTCATCTCTCTCAATCATTCTCTGCCTTGCCACCTTTTACACCTTCGGCCCATCACGTGGCTGGACGTTCCACGCTACTTTTACTCAAACGAGGTTTCTCCACTAACGAGGTTAGGCTCCATTGATCATCAATAAGAACGTCTGTTGATGGACAACTTAACTCTCTGAACCATTGAAATAAAGACAGGGAAAGAGTTATTGCTATCTCTTTTTGGGTGGATAGCTACACAACACTGCACAGTTGCCTTTAAAGAGTATGTGCAAGCTTGTTGCTGTACAAATTGCAGGAACCGCAATAAAGCTGCAGAATATTAAAATAGAACACAGCTCCCGTGACGTCATTCATCTATGCCGCCATATTTTCAACGCTGTGATCCGTTTAGAGGCACCATTTACAAAAGGCTTAAACAAAAACCCAGCTGTTGTATAGCCGAATTTCATTGGTCCGTTCATTCAGATTAAAGGAAGAGTTGTTGTTTCAAATGTGCGTTAAATAAAAAATATAAAGAGCGTATGTACTTTTTGTTAAAAAAAACTCCAATACAGTTCAACGTTCAAAGTGAAATCTGTGGTTTCAAAAGTGAAATTGCAATGCGCTGCCAAATAAATAAACACAAAAAATATGTTTGAATTTAAATTCATGTTATCTTATTACTGTTAACCGATGTATATTTTATATGAATGTTGATTTCTTTAAAATACGTTATTTTACTGATTCCAATAAAATTATGCCCGTGTACCTCATTACTATTGATATATATTCCAATACAATTCATAAGGCTTTATTTAACTTTGAAGAAACTTTTAAAGCGTGGAAATGCTATCGGCCAATCGGTACACTCAATGCATGATGCGCTTCTTTCTGTGCTGGTATTGGTCAGTGACTTTGCCTTTTTGTTCGGGTATTGGTCGGTCTCTGAAGCATGTTAGTTATTCATGGAAATGAGACGGATAACTCGTTCATTAAACTTTGTTATTAACATTAAAATTAAACCTGGTGCTGGGTCATACATTTAAATGATGACATCTAATACTGTATGATCTTTTTATTTTTTAGTGATAGTGATGGCTGGTATCAGCCAGCGCAAGCAATCAGTTTCGGAATTTTTCAATAACAACGTTTCGCGTTTACGGAACAATTGTCATAGTAATTAAATACCATGATAAAAACGTATAAAGAACGATAGTTTCACCCATTTTTAATCATTCACAATGCAATTATTCCACCATAGTCCGATACACTTCAGCTAATTTCAATTTAATCACTCACACGTAGCAATCAATCAGGGTTCGGTTAAATGATCCTATATCAAATGATTGACCGCAAATCAAACAATTTTAGTGACGCAATTACTGAATGAGTTATTAACGGTTGTTTCGATTGTTCAATACGACGTTTATGTGTGGGAATTTAACGAAGTTTCATGCCGATCATGAAATGATTCTTAAAGAATGAATGTTACTACTTACTTACTTCTTATAACTTCGGCATGATTGATGGCTATGTGAGCGGATTGAAGTGTAAATATAGTGATTTGGTAAGCCGGTTTTATTTTGCCGTATTTAATAAGGCGATACCCTGAGAAGATTTTAGTATAAAATTCCTTCCTATATGCTATATGGTTTATTAAACTTACCTAAATGGCCGTTCTTACAAAGACTTCAGTAGATTTTCATCACATGATACACGATGACGTTGTAACTTTACATGCATGCAGCATCCAAGTTGTTATAGTTACAATAGACTTTGAACAATTTAATCAAAAAAAATTTTGAATTTAATATTAACATCAAAACGTCACAACAATATAATTATTTTGCGTGACGTGTGATACGCAAAGGGGCTTCATGATCACGTAGCACTCCGTAGCATTTTAGACTGAGCATTGAGTTTCCATCGCCGATTGATTGATATTTCCTACACAAACAACAAATACAATACGTAAAAAAACGAAGTTTTTTTACGTATTGTATTTTTAAAGTATTAATTCATAGAGATATTAACAAACAAAAGCGGCCTACAAATTTATGTTTACAGCTACTTCATTACCTCTCTCATTTGGCAAAGCAGTCAATAAATCTGCACAAATCCTACAGCGCCTGTATTACAGTGCATCAGGTGCATCGGATTGAAAGCAATTAATGTTATTGCGAATGTGGATTCCACTGATCGGATATGTTGTTGGTTTATTAATAATATTTCCAGGTCCGATTTCTTTTAAATCGGTACATGAGGTCAGAATAATCGAGATTTAAGGTTGCGGATCGGGACAGTGAGGGAAAAATGTAATGTGACGCTGATGTGTGCCATTTTTAATCTGACAGTGATGTAATTAGTAAAAAATACGAAGTGTAAATATATATTTTTTATAAAGAAACTATTTTTGATTAATCGGGACATTAAGCGTTCCGACCAGGTACAAATCGGGACTATCGCCAGAACCCTGACAATCGCAACGTCCCGCGCAAATCGGTCAAATATCGGTATATATATCGGTCGGTGTTTACAAAAATGTATTATGATAGATGCATAAAACGTTTATTTATTTAAGACACACATAGAAATAAATAATCAGCTAATAATTTTAAACATCCAGAATACCGAATAGCAATATAAGATATGCCGAAATTGTTTTCCGTTAAACAGGATTTTTAACTTTTATATCAATGAATTGTGCTCGTCAGTTAAAGGTGTTTTAGCTAGTGGATGGCAGAGCAGTGGACCCGTGGGCTAAACTTTCCTTCAGCAACAGCAACGAGCGGCTGATTCCATGAAATGAAATGAAATGCCATTTATTCGCTATAAATCATAGGTACACGAGGTTTTATACAAATATTACATTCCGCTACGATTGACCCGGTGGGTCATACGAATATTTATTTAAAGAAAAGAACATGCTATATAATTTTAATGATACTAATTAATTAATATTGTAAATCCATTAACTTTCTCATAACCAGCCTAATCAAGTTTATCAGCCAGATATTCCTCTACTACCCATTTGGCAATAGCACTATAACTTAAATTAAGCACGTATCAATCAGTTGAGATTTCGGGTGCTTTACTGTTGAATTCAGTTCGATGACGGAGTTAAATAAACACAGTTCTAAAATGGAATCTGCGATACGAGATCGCTTTTATTTATTTGTAGCTTTACGTGCCTTCAAAGCATATCTCACCTTTTATCTCTGATAACCATAATAATATGGTTTTTCGTAGCCTATATAGTTTAAATTATTTATTTTTCTCAAAGAATACTGTTTACTTATAAGAAAATTACAGAGTATAGGTACTTATATTAAAATGTTATGAACGTTACGTTTGATAGCAGTTACATTTTTTTTTTATTGTTTACACTTGATACCATAATAACTAAGTTAGATACTTGTTAGGCACAACAGTAAAAAGAAATTCTAAAAAAGTTACACCTCTCTTTCTCTTCAACCTATCGCAGTCCACTGCTGGACATAGGTCTCCCCCATTTTGCGCCTGATATCACGGTCCTCCGCTTTCCTCATCCAGCCTCTACCAGAGGGCATCCTACGCTACGCTACATCTGTAGGTACCTAAAATAAAATTCAAAGTAGAGTGCGTTGTAAGGAATAGCGCTCTATAGAATATAAGCGCTCGTAAAAAGATATTAATGGCAATGGAAACTGATAGTTAACAGGTTTAATTAAACAAGCCCTCGTATAGTTCCATTGTGTTGTATCAGGTATCGTGGAATAAGTGCTTAATGTGATATATGCTTTACATTATGGAAGTCCCTTTACCGGGAACACGGGGTTAGAGAACGATAAGCTGATGTGACACAATTTAAACAAGAAACTAAAGACAAAAGTAGTCTTAGAAGTTTTTAATAATGTGCCCAATATTGAATAGACACGTTGATTAAGGCCTATGTTCAGCTGTGGACGATGTGGGCATGGTAGACTCGATACTGAGTCGTCTAGGTAGGTACCACCGCAGTGCCAGATATCGTCCCGTGAAACAGAATTGTTATGCATTTTTGTGTTTCGGGATGAGGGCACTGTAGCTAGTGAAATTACTGGGTATAAGAGACCTAACATCTGTTGTCTCGGGTGACGGGTGCAGTACGGCATTGATGGAGGATAATAACTGTCTATCAGTTGTTGGTCTCCTTTAATACCGCTCTGTCATGGTCTGGCGTATCACTTACCATCAGGTAAGCGTCCAGACCGTCCTGTACACTTATAACATAAAAATATATATTATACTAAATGCCCGGTCGCATTAATTACTTTTACAAGTATAGCAGTTATCAAACTGTTGTTTCATAATTCCCGCTATAATTGGAATATATACCAAGAATGTGTTTTTAAACATTTTCAGTTAAGGACTGAATGGCTGAAATATTCAGGTTAAATGGTTCAATTACTTTCACTTACTTACATAAAAAAAAGTTCCACTGGAAGTCTGTGTCGTAAGAAGCAGCCGAGGGAAGGCATATTTAGCAGAAATAAAGGCTGAAGTTTGGGTAAATAATTATTTACTTATATTTTTGACTATCCCAACAGTTCGGAAAAAGTTGGATCTTTGAAAGAGCAACAGAATCTCAATCGTCACACTTTAAAATTTTAGGACAATAGTGCTTTTCAAAACAGGTTTGTAATACAACATTTTCTCCGTACGTATGTCACTAACATGTGAACACTTATTAAATGCGACGTTACGTGCCTCTATTTGAGAAGAAGGCAGTTGGAAATTTATTATCAGGTGCCCACCAACGACTTGAGATTGGTTTAATTAAATTGAAATATAATCTTTGTTTCGCGAAAGCAACGTTGTTTATCGTTTGGGAGATGGTTCAGGGTACTGCGTCCCGTTTTATAATTGGGTCGCAGGGATTCTTTTAATCCTGTCGGGACAAGTTTCATTACAAAATTTTTGGCATCTTAACGACTTATCTACTGATACGCCTTGTTTAACTTGGGCCGCTAAAAGTATTTTAACCGGGGCTTTTTCATGAAGACACAGCGGACCAGACAACATGGCTACTTTTAAAACTGTTAAAGCTATACAAAGACCATTGCTATTCTAATGCCCTTTGAATATTTAAAATTGCTTTTGCTGATAATCGGCCGTTGACTAACAGACAAGAACTCCTTTTTCGTTATGCCAGAACGACTTATTTTCATAATTTTTCTATGGTGACGCAATTTAATACCTTTTGCATTTCAAAAAATTAAACACGATATCTGGATAATTATAACCAAAGTTTGAAGTGTTTTGAGATTTAATGTATTATATGATAGGCGCTTTAGTTTTATTTTTGAACACAATTAACATTCCAATAAAAAATCAGTGCAATAAAGACCTAAGCAAACATACTCCATTGAGGTCCAAATATTTGTATTCAAACGTAACATTGTTACATACGTTATTACCTAGACAATCCGCCTTACGTGTGTTAAATTGCTTTACACGCAATCCAATCCAATTAATAGGCCCAGCAGGATTGGTTCAGATCCATTTAATTGTGGCTCGGGCTCCCAAAACGCCAGATGGGCTCGGAAAAAAAAAGCAAGCACTTGGAACGCTGTTTGTTTTTTAACCTGTAATGATCATGTTCATTGTTATTGCTACTGTTGTTTTAAAGGTTAAGTTATATGGCTATGGTGGTGAAATTATTTTATACTAGGTGGTAGATTCGACCCTGGGTCGTTCAGTGCTAGATATCGTCCTGTGAAATATGTGTAATAAAGTTTGTTTTTCAGGAAGAAGGCAACTGAAATAATGACATTATTGGGAGAAGGGCATAGTGAAGCGTTGACGCACCCTTCACTTTTTTTTTTTTTTTTCCGTTAGAGGATACGGGCATCGAGTTGATAACTCCTTCCCGGATTTCTTCTTAACGAGCTTCGGCTCGTTGGTGGTTATGTGTCGGCTGTATGGAGTACTGGGTCGTCCTCAGTGCGGTCTAACGCACCGGGGAGACCCATGGGGCAGGCGCACTCTTCACTGACGCGAACGAAATTAGGTTTCATAGTTTTATTGTCTTATACACAGTTAGGAAGTAATTTCACTAGTTTATCAGCCCTTTTCCCGAACACAGAGGTTATTTTGACGTTATGAGTGTTGAAGTTGAGTGTTATTGACAATCATTAGTCCAGATATCAACGAAGAGTTTGTTGTTTATAAGTTAATGGTTACTTTTTCTGTATAAAACTTATTGGCATTTTAAACTGTTCAGATGTATTCGGTTACCTTGACAGGTAATAGGTATTTATTTCACGGCGACTGTTATATGTAAAAAACCATCATTTCCAACATTGACTGATAGTGAACGAAACTCGGGCTTAACTTTTTTTTGACGACCCATTTGGTGTAGCGGTCGAGACGTCGACTGCAAATCCAAAGGTTCCAGGTTCGAATCCCGGGCAGTATAAACATTTGTGTGCATGAAAATGTCTGTTTGTTATGATCTGGTTGTTTCTATGTATAAAATGTATGTATTTACAAAAAAAATGTATATAAATATGTTTATCAGTTGTTTAGTACCCATAATGCAGGCTTCACGCTTAACTTGGGGCTAGATGGCGCTGTGTGAATGTCAGCGCATACAAAAAAAACTTAATTTACATACCTCAAAGTCTCAAACGGGAACCTTCGGTAATGTGACGCCATTGTCGCCCACTCCCCACCGCTGCAAAATATCGCGTTTAAATTTAAAATGCCATATACGTGCATAATTTAAGGGGCAAACTTACCGCCGAAGTATGGCAATAAAACAGTCTTGTCTCGAATATTGCCCATTACGTCGACCGGGTTAATTTATATCGTTGCTAAGTCATAAGGTAGGACAAGGCAGGACTTCAAGAATTAATGGCACTGGATAGGATAGGAAACTTAAAACCAGATAAAGCAGGTTTCCATTCCTAATGCGAAAGCCCAACTGAATATTTGCATGTATTTATTGTCTTGATAATATGTTGATACTTATTTTCAGATAACAATTGATCCATTTATTAGTAGTATGTGTAAACACATAATAATTACTTTAATATTAAAAAACACATACAAACCAATGATGTAAAAAAGTATGGATTCGTGATATGCTCACAAAACAATCGAAAAAAGTGTTGTGAATGCAGTGACAGCACACATGCACAATTTCGAATTTCGAAAACATTTACCTAAACAAAAGAGCGGCGGTTCGTTTTTGAGGCAGGGATGGCGCATCTACCTTTATATATACAGAATATCATTGACACAAACATATCATTGACACAAACATATCATTGACACAAACATATCATTGATACAAACATATCATTGACACAAACATATCATTGACACAAACATATCATTGACACAAACATATCATTGACACAAACATATCATCTCAGCATCTGCCGACCACATACGTCACTCAGTGTCAGCAAACATTATTTTTATTGGTATGCGTGTATTGCTTTCTGGGCCACAAAAATTTTTAATTCGATAAAATTAAAGTATAACCCTTCAAGAATTATAAGAATACTGAGAATTAAGCTATCAACTATATATATTCAAAAGTTCTTTTCAAGAGCGATCTGAAGACGGCTCAGAAAATTTGTATCTAGGATTGGTCTCATCATAAAAAATAAAACTGGGGTTCGTCATTAAAATCGAAATGCAATTATTAATCGGTCCAAATAAGAAGTTTAATACAATGTCGTATCTAGACAATGTAGGCAATGCAAGAGAACTTGCCAACGAGACGAGAAACTCGACGATTTATAGCCCGGCTGGTTTCTTAAAGTTTTATCTTAAACTCTAGGCCATGTTAGCTGACGTATATTGGCTTACTATGGTGTGAGATTTTCACTTCAGGCTCCAGTGAGCATCCGTTTTGGCCGTCAATTCCATTATTTTATTTGACATTGAAATAGAAGGTGGTAGAATCATTTCATTTAATAAAAAATATATATTGTTTTGACGATTCAAAAGTATCTTCAGAGATTTATTTGAATTAAGCATTTCTGAATTTCAATTACGACACCATTACGACAATTTACAATCCAAAAGTAAATTTGGTATTTCGGACAACTTTTATGTTGATGGTTTAATATGGTAATTAAATAAAATAAAATAAAGTAAAAAGCGCTTTGTTTCTAGGTAAAGTTTTACAAAAATATTGTGATGGAGACTTCCCAGTAAGTAATGAAATACTTGTATTGGGAATGACTCGCTTCTTGCCTAGGATTCTAAATAATTTTTTTTTTCAATTATTACATAATTACAAACTTAGCTTTAAATATGTGTGCGTGTGTATGTGTGTGTGTGTGTGTGTATGTGTGCGTATAGGTGGAAATGTGTCACGTGTCGCTCAAGCTACTCTTTTAAGAAAGGTTTCGACATAATTAATTGTAAAATGGTATTACCAATTAAAATGTACCCTAAAATAGAACTTATTATTGCCAAATTTGGAGCACAGATTTATATTATATGCGGTGCTGCTCCTAGTTCTGTCACTTGAACTTGGCTTTAACATGTGACCGCGTGTCCCGCTATACTTCGGTACGAACGGGTCGGTTGGACCGGAGTGATACCAGGGGGCTACCACCATCTGTTAAAACAGTATTACTATAATAATACGTCGGCATTCTTGTACCAGAAAAGGCGAGGTAATATTATTGTAATACCATTAGAAAGTCCAAAAATTAATTTGTAGGGATCGCCATATTATATCACTACAGACGTATCTTCATTTATAGATAAGATTAGGTATTAGGTAGGTATATGAAGTAGAAAATTTCAGTTTTCCCTAACCTACCGCTAGTATAAACAGGGTACTTGGATCTGGATATATATAAATATAATACTAATCCTACCATTGGGAAAATATCACTAGATATATCGGTATAGAATATTAGTAAAAATAAACAGCTCCGAAATCCGACATCAAAATGTATAGATTGTGGAGCATTTGGGAGTTTCAAGTATCGACTCGCATATAATTCAGTACGTAAAACAGCACGCTCGAACTTCGGTGGCAACTTAATTGTAAACTTCTCATGATTGTTCCGGGATTGACATGTCCCGTGACGTCACATCGCAATCACGTATCCCGGGAGGGATTTTGGCAGATATGCTCTCATTTGTGAGTTGTACGTACGTGTTATTATGTCAAGAAATCTAAATAGGCGTCATTAAGTCGCACACTGGAGCTCGGGGATCTTGAAAATTTAGAGGATTACTTTGAAATTCAAAAGTACTTTTAACATAGGTAAGTATTTAAAAAAATAAATGTAGAGTATAACCAATTAGGAGCTGAATTAACTAATTTATGTACCTACAAATATCGATTATGCCGGTTAATAGTTAAAAGTGCAATTGTTTTGTAGAGATGTATTTTTGGTAGGTAACTGATATTTCTAATAATATATTTATAAGATTTAAATCTGCAATCTAAAAAGGAAATGAAGGAGCTAATTTTGGGACCACCCATCTGGATATGATAACGCCGAAAGTAGCTTAACTTTGGGATTGTTTCGAAGTAAGTAAAGGAGTTGCGCCATCGATCTTTTCAAAGTTGCGTACTTAAAGGAGTATATTCTACACCGTTTTAAGTTTCCAATAATATGTGCGCTTTATGGGCGAAGTTATTAAACTTATGATTTTAATTTCTTCATCGAATTAACTTGTCTGAGCTTTGTAACCGCTGAATATTATAACCTGGAATAAAATTGGAAATGATGTTATTTCAGAGAAAAATGTTAACCAAATAGTTTGTTTGAACAGCACGTTGATGAGGCAGAGCAAATCTTAAAGATTTATGGCTAGAATAATGGCCCATTGAATTGAAATAACAATGAAAAAAAAAATTATTTTGCACTGCTTTTGACGTGGTTAACCGTAAGAACATATTAAAAGGTAATACAGAATATTTTGTGGATTCAAAACATATGATACCAGCTATTTTAGTATACGCTGAATGTAATTTGTCTAAGAAGTGTGCTATCGAAATAGTGTTTGTCGAAATTCAGAATTAAAGCCCTGTGTTACAGCTGTCACCGTTTTACGCCCGCTTTATTTCAGTTATTTTTACATAAATAGTGTAGGCATAGCAAATATAGTGACAGCAGGTTAATGTTAATTGAGGAAGCTATTTTAAAACCTTGGTACTAGTCGCTCGTGGAGACCGGAAAAAAGAAGATTGTAGGTTCTCTTCATCTTCAACAATGACTGTCGTCATGGAGTGCTTTCGGGCAGTCGTTTAAGTTACTTAAGTAAGTAGTGCATGGTAGATGCAAGAGTTCTTATTTTATCTCAACCGAAAATCACAAAAAAATGCACTTTTCTGTGAATTTCCGAAAATATATGTTATCCAACGCTCTTACGGTGAAGGAAAACATCGTGAGGAAACCTTCATGCACGCCTGCAAAGAGATTCAAAGGTTGTGTGTGAAGTCGTCCAATCCGCACTGGGCCCGCGTGGATTACTAAGGCCTAATCACCCTATACGGGTAGGCTCGTGCCCCTCGGTGGGGACGTTTAATGAGCCGATGATGATGAAAGATAGGATCAAAATAAAAGTTGCTATAAGGTTTATGTATTATATCTTTTGATGCATAACAACTTATTATAAATCAAAGCTCTTATGTTACATGAAAAATAGTGATCCCCTATAAAATATTTGAGCACAGAAGTATCAGATCTCAAACTATACCAAGACACTTCAGAGTTTCTTTTCAACTAACGAGAGGGTAGTTGTGAGGGGACATCAAAGGGCATCCAAGAAGTCGTTATTTTTAAGTTTATTTTTATAACCATGCCCCGGGTAACTTTATACGGCCTTTGAGTTGAAAGGGGTGTTTATGGACTACTTGTATAAGGCGTAGGTAATGGCGGTGTTTGCCTTGTACTTACACAAAGTATTATTTTGTTCACAAATAGTATTATTACAATTACTTGAGACACGACATGAATGATGAATGTTTTTCAATTTGTATTCTATTGTTAAAATCAAAACATGTTATCGTAAATATTACATTTGTAATAACTTATGTATAGGTATAAAATTGGATCAATGAGAATTTTGGTGCCTTGAGGTAGGTGACAAAATTATAAAGCACCAACATAAGCAAAAAATACAGTTATATAGTTGCTAATTTGTGACGTAGTCATGCTAAGTCTTCAGTCAGGTATTCCACTGCCTGTCACACTTTAAAAAAATATTTTCGTAGCAGTCTTTTGATAAACCCGAGTTCATGAATTATTACGAAAAAAGTTAAAATTTACTTTTAACACTGGAAGGATATCCAATCATAATTAGCTACCGTTGAACTACTAATAATTGAGTAATTTCTAAAAAGTAGAGTCCAAACTTCCTGGGGCATGCAACAAATTCCTGCCCCGGTCGCCAGTATTAAGATAATCTCATCGTTATCTCTCTATAATTTCCAAAGAAAACCCCTACAACGGAAAAGGGATAAACAAAAAATCGAAGATCTCCCGGGATTGGGAAAAAACCTGCGGTAATCCTTAACGGAGGTTGTAAATTGTCCCACCGATGGGCGCCCAAGATAAATCAAGTTCCATATAATCTGGAATCGCGAAGATATAGAATCGATTCTCGTGCCCACTGATCCGGAACGGAGGGCTCACTTGTATTTTGTTTAACATTCGATCCGGTATGAGAAATAACCTTTTTGCGTGTGTGGTGCGTTCGTTTTTGTGTCTCAGCTGTTCGCTTGTGTGTTTAAGGCGTTTTGCGCTTTTACGCTTCGGTGTGTTTGGGAATGGGTTCTAGTTCCTTTAAATTTTCTAATGACTCGTGCTTTAAAATTACTTAATCCGAATTTGAAATTCGAATTCTTAAAAGTATTCATTAAATCTCAACGTTCCAAATGTAAAAATTTGAATACTCCAAATCTAAATAAATAAGGAAAACCAATTAAAGTATAAATCTAAAAAAGGTAATTACGGTAAATTAATCCACCAGTCCTAATACAAAAGCGAAGCAGTGTTTGTAATTAAGGTTTCTTTAATATAAAGCCTAATCCATAAATTATTCCTAGGTTTACCGTTAGGAATATTCATCTTCCATACTGTTTATAGTTTTGAACTAACGAGTATTTAATATGAATAAAATTTATTCCAGATAAAAATTAACATATTATATTATGAGTGCAATTTTCTTTTTCTTATTTCCTCTTTGTTGAGTTGGGACCTTTCGTGCCTTATATTAATATGAAGATAGGGTAAGACTCTATATTTGAATATTATTTGTTTCGATTACATTAGCGATTGTGATAACCTGTGTTGATTATCATTATTCATAAAAATATAGTTATATTTGTTAACATATTTACAACAAATAAAAAAATGACAATGTCATAACTAGTCGAAAAACAGTGCAGATTTACCGCCAATTTCTACGTCACTCGGCTGTCCTCGCTTATTGGTGCGAACGACTCCGAGATCGGAAGCTGTAGTACAGAATTTGCATAACAGCCAATCAGGGCGCGGTGACTTCTGCTTTGAGCGAGTTGAGCGGAGTTTTGCACTCATTCCCGTGTGGGTGCCGAGTTAGTTTGGTGGTTAACTTGCGGGCGTGGGGTGAGATTTTGAGCGGAATGAACACTTATGAAGCACGAAATGTTCTGCGTAACAATTATGCAAAAAAGAAACGAATAATTTATCCTTGATGGGGTGGTTATATTGGGATTGAAATGAAATTAAGTTTGATTTTCGCGGACTTTTATAGTTTTTAACTGCTGGATAAGCTTTTTGTACCTTTGTGTGACTTTCAAAGGTTTAATAGACATGATCATCAGTTTTGTTTCTCTTCAAGTTTTAAAAATATGCTTCTGTATATATTTACGTAGGTAAGGTTTTAATCCTGCTAAATATATATATTATAAAATAAGGTTTTAATCCTGTAAAAATACGAATAGACGACTTAAAATATAATTTAAAATTTTGAAGGCTTTAACTTATTAAAGAAGATAATTTGCAAATGTTTATCTGTTCGTTACAGACGAATGACGTTGAATTTCTTTATAAGCAAAAAATTTACTGTCAACAAAAATTACAGAAATAAAATAACGGAGTTAAATATTAAAGAGTTCATTATATGCCATTTCCTATTCCAGGTCGAATCTAAATCGGCTCAAAGATGTGTTTTCCAACAGGGCCCTGATTCCGTTTATTTTAAAATTCGCTGATAGGGTCTCAATATTAAAATTTTGCACTCATTCTGTTCTGTTTTATGGAAGGAATTTAATTGGTAAGACCATTAGAAAAATATTATATTTTATTATTTCTATTTTAAACCATGAACAGTGTTTTACCGAAATACCAAATTTTCAGTTTGACTGAAATGTGTCGTAATGGTGTCGGAATGTCAAGAAAATTACGAGAATTGAGACCCAGGTTGGATGTAAATCGGCTTAAAGATATGTTCCCCAACAGGTTGTAACGCGGTACAGTTCGGTCCACAATCCCCTCCGATAAATCCGACCACTTGCCCTAACTTTGTTACGGAGGTGAGACAAATTTGCCGTAGTTTCTAGGCGCCATTTTTCATTGTTACTTTGCACGTAACATATTTTGTGCTCGGTATTACCTTTCCTCTTGTGTGACGTTATTCAATTGTTCCCTCCTAATGCAATTTATCAATGTGGGCGCTGCTTAATCGGATGTTTCGATTAATGGGAAACCTTTTTCACTGTGATTTTATGCTGCTATACGGAATTTCGGCATGCATTACGGATAAATGTAACAAAAATTAGAAAAAGTATAACGTAAGATTTATTTATTATTTAACGGAAATCTTTGTTATAATTTTGAATACTTATTTAAAGCCTAGATACGCCGAAAATATAATTTTGTATCCTAAGTTTTGGAATGTTCTGTTTTCAATACTGAGAGTAACATAAACTTTTTACAACTTTTTACCCTTTGCGGATTGGCCGATTTTATGCTCAACCTGTGCATTTCTTGGTAGACATGCGCAGGTTTCCCCCAATGTTTCCATCAGTGTAAGAGACGCTCTTACACTGAAAACATCGGATAAACGTACATTTATCCGTAATTTAAATACATTGGTACGTGACGCGATTCGAACCTGTACTCTCCAGATCGAAAGGCAACACCAATGAGCCACCGACGGTCTAAACTTTTTTTCTAATATCTTATGCCTTTTCACATCTATATTTTTATTTCAATGATAAGAAAAAAAATAGAAAAATTACTAAAATGATTATTATCATTTTACTAGTTTCGCTTTAAATTTTTATTAAAGTCATAAAATTATAATTCTTTCTTAATATACTCGTACAAGCACTTAAGTTTGACATTAAAAAAGAGCATATTTCAAAGTTGATGTGAGATACTGATGGTCGTATAATGCTACGGGTTAAATGTAGCTAGACTAAGCTAAGTTTAGATTATGTATTTTGTAGCAACTTAAATATGTCTCGGTTTTTTGAAGTGAGGAAGCTGGCGGAAAATCACCCGTTTCAGTAAGTACTTACAAATATATGAATTCAAACTAAACTTTCAAATATTAGACCTCATTGCATTGGGAACTCGTTTATGGGACTAAGCTTTAGATAATTTTTTGTTGTTATTTTTGGTGTTTCCTATGTATAATATGTATGTATTTACAAAAAAAATGTATATAAGTATGTTTATCCGTTGTTTAGTATCCATAATACAGGCTTCACGCTTAACTTGGGCTAGATGGCGCTGTGTGAATGTCAGTGGATATTTATTTTTTTTAGTACTGATTACCTATGCATTTAAAGTCTCATGTAAAAAATAAAACTGACGATAGTATCGAAGATTATATAAATGAAAGAATTCAAAGACATGCTGATCTCCATTTCAGCATTGCATTTTTTATTTAACCCTGACCTTAAATTTGTATCATCATCATCATCAGCTCATTAAACGTCCCCACTGCAATAGCAATAGTTTTATAAGCGAATAGATTAAGAACATTGTTTACTTTTGGAAAATAAAGAATTAATTATTATTCCAAACCTGTTGTCGATTGACTGGTTTAATGTAGCTGAGAAGGATACAGCAAGATATTATTTTTTCAAATTATTGTTGATGATGTATATAATGATGTAGTTAATACTTTATAATGCAAAAAATAATAATAAATATACACATTAGAGCGTCGGTGGCTCAGTGGTGTGGACTGTCGCCTTCCTACCGGGAGGGCTGAGGTTCAAATCCCGACACGTACCAATGTATTTTCGAATTTTCGAAAAATATATGTACGTTATCCGACGCTCTTACGGTGAAGGAAAACATCGTGAGGAAACCTTCATGCACGCCTGCGAAGAGATTCGAAGGTTGTGTGTGAAGTCGTCCAATCCGCACTGGGCCCGCGTGGACGACTAAGGCCTAATCACCCTATACGGGTAGGCTCGTGCCCCTCGGTGGGGACGTTTAATGAGCTGATGATGAACCAAAAAATTAATAAATACATTAATTGTCAATCAATACTCTCAATCAGGTAAACAATAAACTCACTAGGTGCACAATCACGAAGAAATATCAACCGAAAGATGTCCGAGCCGCTTAACACATATGTTGACCTATTGTTATATTTATGACATATAATTATTCATTAAAATTTTGACTTTAACGCGTCATTGAAAGGGTACAAAATCAAATGTACGAGCATACTACGAATGAAAATTCTGTCCAATTGACGGATGGGCAAAATTCGGGATCCTTTCCAAGGTTAGGCGGTATTTCACCCCAGGACAGCTTCTAGCATTATATCAAGCCCAAGTCTTGTATGGAATACTGTTGCCACCTATGGGATAGATCAGCCAAATACCAACTGGCTGCTTTGGACTCGATTGAGCGGCGTGCTGAGCGGCTCATTGGCGACCCTACTCTGACTGACGCTAAGCTGCAAAGCCTCGAGCATCGTCGTAGAGTTGCACGGCTGTCGGTTTTTTACAGGCTACATTTCGGTGAGTGTGCGATGGAATTACACGCGTTAATTCCACCAGCCCCTTTTCACCATCGGGATACAAGACGGAGGCGAGCGTTCCATCCTTACATGGTAGGCATTCCACACATCCGCACAGCCCGCTTTGGTGCCTCGTTCCTAATGCGCACCGCAAAGGAATGGAATTCTTTGCCTCCTTATGTGTTCCCCGATCATTACAACCTGGCCGTCTTCAAGACAAGAGTGAATAGGCTGTTTCTAGGCAGGCATGATCCATCTTCGGCCGCATCATCACTTACCATCAGGTGAGATGGCGGTCAAATGTTTGCCTATAAAGGATAAAAAAAAAGTTAGTTTATTGTTTATCTAAGCAATATGGTGATTCAACCTGCAATGTTCTAGCAAGCTATGTACTTAGCTAAAAAAATATATAAAGATTGAAGTGAAACCGCTATGAGGTGGAAACCTTATAGCAAACCTTAGAAACTGGATAAAATGTACAGTAGTTCATTCACTATACGCTCTACCCGTGGGATTCTGACTCACGAATCCTCAATCCTCAATATGTATACATTTTTATTATTTTATGTCATGTAATTCTTTTGAAAATCCACCGTTTTCCTTGCGTATTCAAAAATAAATGTCAAATTAATCTAGCAAAGTTAAAATTGTAACGTTGCAGCACTGACACGGGCTTTGCTTAAACGCATTCCGCAATATTTGTGCGTAATAAAAAGACCACTTTAACGGTACCTTGTACAGACACGGATTAAGGGGATTTAATTAATTATCTTAATTTTGATATTTTTTAATTACAACATGCACAACTAGACGGTATTCATACGCTCTATGGCCTCATCTATACCCGGGAACCAAAAACGCGCGCGTCCTCGCTTTTGTCTTCACAATGCCTATGTGTGAACTATGCAATTCCGACAAAACCCGGTCTTGCAATGATAAAGGAATTACAACCTTATGGCCACGCATTAAACAACCGTTTCGTATGCCAGTTCTAACCTACACAAATGATAGGGTTTAAGTCGATCGTCCGACACTGTTCTTGGCAACCATCCATAACGTGACGTATAACCTTTTTCATTATAAGATGTGTTTACCGCATTCCGTAATTGAGCAAGCGTTATCGGGAGTGAGTCATCCACAACAAAACATACATAGGCCGCGCGGTCTGCCACAAGTGGGCAATAAAAATATTATACTTACTAAAAAAAAAATTTGCTGACAGGCAATAAAATAAAGTCAATAGTATGCATAATTATATTACGCAGCTTTAAAAAAAATTATAAACTTGTTTTTTTCTTTATATTAGTTATACTCTACACGTAAATGTACATACTCGTAGCTGATCTTGTACGAGTATTAGTCAACTCAGTTCTCAGTGAATTAAAATTGGGGATCAGTGAAGTGAGCTCTACTCCTTTGACACTACCTTTTTGGTTTTTTTTTTCAGGTTTTCTTTTTATTTGACCTTGATGTATGGTAAAAAAATTTGGTAGGTACTTACTTTAAATGTACTTATATCTCAAAATTTACCTCAGATATGATTGCTTTTCGGTATTGACATTACAGTAAGCGATATGTAAATATAAATTATATGTTTTCTAAAGTTGCTGACACAAGTTCACTTGTGAGTGTGCATATATTGAGTTTTAATAATCTTTAAAAAAGTATAAATGTGGTCAAATTGAGTTACCTTTTGTGAAGTCAATTAATAACAATAATGATAGCAATATCAAAGAAACCAAATACCCTTAAATCGGCCCTGTTTATCCAACAACGGGTTGGTAGACGCATTGCACTATTAAGGAGAATAACAACCTCTCCAGGTCATAATGCGTTAGGATTAACTCGGCAATAATTGTGGGTTTGTATTGTGTAACTACAAGAGTAAGACCTGAGGTTCTATTCTGAAGTTTCACAAACTTATAATACTGTTTTGAAATTACAATTATAAGTAATGATCTTACGAGGTCATTTAGGTGTAATAATTGCGAGGATAGTTATGAAAGACACCAAAGGTTCGATCTAAGAGTACAAAAATTGATGTTTATAATAATAAATAAATAATAAAAATCAAGTTTATTTTCTCATCATAAACACAAAAAATTTAAGGAAAACAAAAGTTTATCATAAGGTTTACAACAACAATTTTTTATTATTTTTTATTGTTGTTTGTTTATTGTGATATGTTTTACATGTGATTGTGTTGCGGTGCATTGGATCAATAAATGTTTTCTTTCTTTCTTTTCTTTATATGAATGTTAGTACCTAATAACTAAACGAGACCTAGTAATATCACAAATGTGCTTGATAAATGGACAGTCCCCAAAATCAGCGACGACCTTGAGGACATTGTTGCGGCTACCGCAACATTTCTGTTTGTAAATACTACTCATTTGTACTGATGTATGGTTGTTTTATTTTCGTATGTTTCATACGCGAACTGTTATTATTTATTTTCTTCAACTTTGCACCTGTCATGGTCGGGTGAGTAAACTAATCGCGTCCACTTAATTTTATAAAATCAATTGGAGCTGTCGACTCAATAGGTTAGTGTCAGCACGCTTATTCAATCTGTCCATCTCATTAGCTTTCATTCTAGTAATTTCCATTTTTCCTGAACGTCTTTTAAATGTGTCAATAAATCATAGAGGTTATGCTGTGACGCTGAATCAAAGATATGTTAGTGAATGTAGCTTTAAATCCGCAGTTAGTGCATTCATGAACTCTTTCATACTGTTCACAATATAACTGACTTACAATAGGCTCTGTGCTTTCAGTTATTTCAATATCCCTACAAACAAAGTAATTTAATTAATAAATCCGAATACACGTCTCATAGTGGTATCTTTTGTTGAGATTAAAGTATTCCAATTTTGTTAGAGCTACTCGAGGAACGCTTGTTTATTCTGATGTTGCAAGTTCCCGTTTCAAGATTTTCCGCGTGATTCTTATTGCTTTGTTTGGTTTCGGCTTATATTTGGGAATATGTCCTTGTGGTTTCGCTCAGCCTATAAAAGTTTATTAGCTCGTGTCCCTTTCGAGCAATTGAATAAGTGTGTAACAAAGTATTTTTTAAAATTGATGAATTTTGATTACTTAAAGTTAAACTTAAGGAAATAAAAGTAATAAATGAAATATAAATACAAGTTATAATAAAAACGTTTAAACCCTGTCAGTGTTAGGAAAACATACCCGTGTAAAGTGCTTCCAGCTGCTAGAGTTGACTCGATACAATTTTATATTTTCCAATTATACATTATACAATTACTTCACTTTGTAGTATTGTAACAATTAGTGGGTAACTATGGAAAGATTATGCCACGCAGGCATACACATTGATAATATATATATGTGATAATGACTACCATTATATGATGATAGCCGCGAACAACAGCTTAGCGTGCTTTCCAAAGAAAGGAAAATGTGAGACAAGTTTTGGTAACCCATCAAATGAATGACGATTGCAATGGTTGCTTAACTTGTGAGATCATCAATCGAGATAAGTAATTATAGTTAGTTAATAGGTGCTTGACTATACCATGGAGACCTCATTATAGCTAATATAATTTACAATCTCATTTTAACGTGTTAATTACCTAATTGTACCGGCAACAATGGACGGCAATTGCTACTACACCTGCCCGAAATGCCACATCTTGCGGGGCAATTCGCAAAGTTTATTTAAGGGGTATTAAAAGTCAACTTGGGGATCAACTTTGGTATATTTTATTACAGTTTTCACCTTTTCCCGCTGTCCAAGTTTCTCAGTCAGGTTATTTGAATTGTAAAACACGATCGTTGCCTATTTAAATTTGAAACGAGCTTGTACATTGATGTACTGCGGCTTTGGGAAGTTGCCGATAAAGTGGGCCGGCCCATTGATTTTTTTCGCAACTCATTACGGAGTTCTTTGCAATATTTACCGTATGCTTGAGGTTTTTCGTTGAAAGCGATCTTCATAATTTGCGGTGGCTGTTTATCAGTGTTTCTAATAAGTATTATTTTACATTTTTTCTTCTATTAAAAAAATCAAAGGGGGTCAGCTATATTAGTAAGGGTACAGCCGGCATAGATGAACCATTTCCAAAAAGCCTAACCAAATTCGTGACTAAGAAATAGTATTGTATACCATCTGGCATGACATGCTGGAACTTATTTTATGTATTACTAATGTTAACACATGTTCAGACAAATAAATTATCTTTATCTTTATTAATCAAACCTAAAGCTGTATGCACCCAACACCTTAAGGGCTTTCGGGCAATCGGGATGCGTTTCGATTGTCATCATTATCATAAGGGAGGCCATCGTTCAGCAGGGGACTTCTTAGGCTGTAATGTTGATGATGATGTTAATGATATTTAAAAACTTTAAAGATTCGATTTCCATCGGAATAAGGCTAAAATCACTCAACGCGCAACGAAGCGAGCTATGCTTGGAATCTCTCTTAGGGAAAAGATCAGAAAAAAGATCGGAAAAGATCAGAAAAACAGGATGAGAAATGCGGAGGATCTGGATATCTGGCGCAAAATGGGGGAGACCTATGTCCAGCAGTGGACTGCGATAGGTTGAAGAGGAAGGCTAGAATAAATAAAAGCTTAAAAAAGACGAACGGACACCAAAAGGCTTAAAAACTATAAAAATAAATCGTAAGTTAATTCACAACCAATTACAAACTCCCTTCAATGGATAGTCCAATGGATTTTGCTACTCAATGGTCCATATCTACTCGTATTACCAATTTATGTTTTTTTGTTTGCATCAAAACAGTATCAAAGTATTGTTATTTTAAAGTTAATTAAAAGAGATGAAAAACCTGAACAATCTATTCCGACAACAGCTGCCCACTCATGGTGTTTGAACCGAACTTTTTCAAATACACTCGTATTTTAATTGGAACGATCCTGTGTTACCATTGTCCATAGCTTAACCATCGCTTGCCATCAATAGCAATGGCTGTCATCAAAATAATAAAGTACTTCCCAGTGATTTTATCTATTTTGTTTTTGTTGCACTTGATGTGATGGCGGACTGCTCCTTACCTATAACACATTTGCACTGTGGCCGCGCAGAGCAGACCGTACAATCCTCGAAACCACACATAATCACGTAATCACGGATTAACAGTTCTCTCTCGTGTCTCTCACTAACGAAATAAATAATAATAATATTGCCGCACTTCTCGACAGCCGCGTGCGCCCATGTTACCCCTGTCGCCCCACTGCAGGCAACCAGTAGGAAGCCCATCTAGCCGCGGCGAGTCACCGCCTGTCTCTATTTTACTGTGAGATTAGTTTAATAACAGGCGTCCGTAGTCTTCCCCATAACCCAGATATCAAGTCCACCAAAACCCAATTCCATAGCCCAGTATCGTAGATTTCATATATTTACAATAGTCTTTACACCTGTTGGGGGTCATCATGGGTTGCATCATATTGTGCATTCTGTGATAGCATTCGCCACGTAACACTTACAAAGATTAAATATTCTAAAAAAGGCCTCTGTAATGTTGACTTTGGCCCCACTCACGCCTTCCAAAGGACCGGGCCACTATTTGGCCCGTGAATCTTTAAGAAAAACATTAAATTTTTTAAGTTACCCTGGTCCCACACTAGGCTAGCTTAATAGTTGGAGGACTTTTCATAAGTTACTTATAAAAGTACTGAAGTACATATTTTAAAAACTAGGCTAATAAATGGAGCAGTTCCCTGATGCGACACCATTTCATGAACTTTTGTGGACGAAATGTTTCAGCCTCTACTAAGGGCAGTAGTAGGTAGTAGGGCAATGCCTTTATGATTCATCATCAGCTGCTAATTAAACGTCCCCATTGAGGGGCACGAGCTTACCCGTACTAGGGTGTAACTATAGGCCTTGCGCAGGTGTGCGCAAGAAAGAAAGAAAGAAAAAAATCTTTATTCAAATAAATCTGTTACAGATACTTTTGAATCGTCAATTGTTATTATTATCATATTTTATCAGGTTTCCTCAAGATGTCTTCCTTCACCGTAAGGGCGTTGGATACGTACATATAATTCCGAAAATTCGAAAAGATTTTGTTATGTGGTGGGATTTGAACCTGTGCCCATTAAATTGGAAGGCACACAGTCCACACTAACGAGCCACCGACGCTCATATTGAAATTGAAATTGAAATTGAAAAATGCTTTATTCAAATAAATCTTTACAGATACTTTTGAATCGTCAAAACAGTATATAATTTTTTTTATCTAACTATGACATCTACCACCGGTTCGGAATGCTGCATCCAACGAGAAATCCGGCAAGAAACTCGTGGGTTACTCTTTTCCATACTTGGTTTTACAAATTTGGTCAAATAAAAATTATCAATTCAATTATATGCGTTCTGCTCTGGAAACAATGCAGGCAGACTAACACCCACAAAATGTTGTCTGCTAAATATTCATACTACTGTGTAATTCCTTTTTTCAACAAGTAGTTTTAATTAAAGCTTTAAACTTATGCAAGGGCAAATCAACAATATTTTGGTGGCACTTTATTAAAATACTTTATACAATTTCCGACAAAAGATTTCCCTACTTTGTGAAGACGAAGATTCGGAACAGCAAGTTTTTTTTATTCCTAGTGTTAAAATTATGATGATCACTGTTTTTTTCAAAAGTGTGGATATTCTTACGTACGTACATTATATTATAAAATATATTGCGATGCGACTGTCAATATATTTATTTCTTTAAAAAGCTCTTTCAAAGAATCCCGTGGTCTAAGATTGTAAATGGCACGGACAGCTCTTTTCTGTAGTACAAAAATTATGTATGTCAGCAGCTGCGCCCCACAATAATATACCATATGACATTATACTATGAAAATAACTAAAATATACCAATCTCGCTGTTTCGACATCAGTCAAGAGCCTTATTTTCCTAACAGCATAAGCTGCCGAGCTAAGTCTACCGGCCAGTGCTTCAATATGGGGTCCCCACTGCAATTTAGCATCAATAGTAATACCTAAAAATCTAGTTGAATTTACTGTTTCTAATTTTTCATTATTAAGAATAACATTAGAATTTACTTGCCTTACATTTGGCATGCTAAACTTGACACATTTGGTTTTCTTAGTATTTAATAGTAGATTATTTACAGTAAACCAGTGCATTACTTTGGATAGGGAACTATTCATCTCATCAAATGATTCCATGTGTCTGTTGATGTTAAAAATCAAAGATGTGTCATCAGCAAATAGTACTACGTCCATAATATTACTACAATAGTAGGGAAGATCATTTATATATATTAGAAAAAGAAGAGGACCCAATATTGAGCCCTGAGGTACCCCCATGTGCAGAACAGCACCAGGAGAACTCTTACCATTAACATTAACTTTTTGAATTCTGTCGGACAAATATGACTCTAAAAGTTTTAATGCACAGTCCGATACACCGTAATGTCTCAACTTAATCAACAACGTTGCATGATCTACACAATCAAAGGCTTTGGATAGATCACAAAATATTCCAATGGCATCCTGCTTATTCTCCAGGCGTCAAATATGTGTTTGATAAGTGCGACCCCAGCATCAGTATTTTTATTTTTAGTAAAGCCAAATTGTTTTACATGTAATATTCTATTCATATTAAAATGAGCAATTAATTGATTAAAAATAATTTTCTCGTAAATTTTACTTAATGTTGGTAGGATCGAAATGGGTCTAAAATTTGATGGATCGCTTTTGTCACCTGCTTTAAATAATGGGATTAATTTACTGTACTTCATTAAATTTGGAAAAATACCTTCATCTACACAATTGTTAAATATGATTGCTAAGTGGGGTGCTATACTATCAATAATTGATTTAATGATATTTACTGATATACCCCACAAATCTTCAGTTTTCTTCATATTTAGTTCTTTAAAAGCTTTTATAATAGTGTTTGAGTTAATATACGCAAAGCTAAATTGGTTATTGCATTTATCAACACTTGATATCAAACAATCTCTAGCAATAGATGAACTAGAACTTAACTGGCAAGTAACTTTACATGGAGCATTAGAAAAGAAGTCTTCAAAAGCATTAGCTACTTCGGAGTCATTGTTCAGCACATTATTGTCAATGTTAAGAGAAAAAGTATTATCAACTTGCTTGGTTCTTGAAGTCTCCTTATTAATAATATTCCATGTAGTTTTGATTTTATTGCTAGCATTTCTAATCTTATCGCGCAAAAAATTAGATTTGGCGGCTAAGCATACTTTTTTGAAAATCTTCGAATAGCGTTTTACATAGTTGTAGAATTCAGGGTTATTTGAAGAAGCCCTCAAACTATATAAATCATATAATCTTGATCTACTTCTGGTAGATGCCTGGTGTGGCCCATTCACTGAATTTTGATTTAAAATTAAAATTAGTAGTATATACTTATTAAAGGTTAGCTTCTCCATACAATGGATTTCACGTATTTTTTTATTAAACCTACTTAATGCGTACTTTTGCATTGCTGGCGGGGGCTTTTAAATTTTTATAAGTTTTTCCTTATTACATCAGGTACCTGCCAAAAATATGTAATTTTGCCGTAAGTACCGTTGATAATATATTTATAAACTTTAAAATAAATTGGTTGTTTCAATATATATTTTTTTTATTTATTGATTGCATTCCACATGACACAGATGTTACATACATAAACAAGTTACACAAACAGACACCCTTATTTCATTTATAGTATAGTTGGTGAAAAGTACCCAATTGTCTACTTTTATGAATACGTTAAAATAAAGCCCAAGAAGTGAAAATAATTACATATAAAAACGCAACGCTGAAAATGCTTCCAGAATGTTCTCTATATACTGTGTGATACGTCCGTCGGAATAGAGAGCTAATTGAAAATGGCCCTCGGGTGGAATAATTCAGTGTCGTGGAGTCAACGGCCCACCGGGAGTCAGTTGTTACGCTAAACAACGATATATGCACTCGCTGGGAGCGACCTAAAGGATGCGTATACATTGCTTTTAATATAAAATATAAGTCAAAACATTGAAAACGTTATTACAGTGACGGAAAACATCTTGAAGAAACCTGCGCACGCCTGTGAAGAGATTCAAAGGTTGTGCGCGAAGTCGACCAATCGCAATTTAGCATTACACTTTGATCCTTTGTTGAAAGATATAACGCAATTTGATCTTGCTTAGCACATATTTTGACCAGCCAGCTGGTTATTTAAATAAAATAATTGCCTTTTTAGTTCCAAAGGCAAACATAACGAAAATTTATATGTACGCTTTTGATTCGCACCACGATTAAAGCATTTCGCCATTTTCTTGGCCCATTTAAAGGCATGTTAATTTTGGATAGTGAATCTCACAATGGGACTGTTTGCCGCCTTTGTTAGTTTCCAACGTCGAAAATACGTCGCCAAAGAAACGTTTCCTTTTCATGTTATTTTATCGCATTCGCTTATATATTGTAACAGATTCGGGTTTTATATAACATTTCGTATGGATATTTTAAGCAAGCGCATTCTGGAAAAGGTGGCAATAATAATTAGTCGTTGTAACAAATCATCATCATTATCAGCTTCTTACAGGCGTGTGCAGGTTTCCTAACGATGTTTTCCTTTACCGTAAGAGCGTCGGATAAATGTGATTTTGGAAATTCGTTATAACAAATAGTCGATATAAAGGGACATAATCAATACATACATACTTGTGACGTGTGATTATTTGTTCTATGATGTGTGATGGTCTGATATCTAAGTGATACGACCGCCAAAATTTTTTTTTTTTATTGTGTGGGACTATTTTTCTTTTATTTTTAAAATAATTGTTTTTATTTTTATTGAACTAGTTCTACTTCAAACGGGGTTCCATGTTTTGTTGGGCTGAGACAGGGTTGTCTCCGTGGCATTTCAGATTTACTGTTCTCATGGTAATCGGCCATTACACTGAAACTTCGTTGTTAAACCTCCGAACCAACAATTATTTATAGTGATAATTTTCTGTCAATATTGCCGCTTTCTAACCCATTATCCTAGTCCATAAAGGTTTACGGAGGAACAAGACTAAAGGTAGGTATTTTGATTTAATTTAAGACCAGTGCCATTTTCTTGGGAGAGTTACCGCCATCTCTAAGAACAGTTATACTATAATGATACATTTTTGTATCAAAAAAGTAATATTAATGTAATACTATTTTCAGTGATGGCGGTAAGCCCCTGGTTTATTCAATATTAACCAGACAAAATAATGACCGTCTGTAAATTATTTTTTTAATCAAACATTGATATAGACTTTTAATGAGAGTTTAAAACTTCTGTGTAAATGTCTCAACTGAAAATCTTAGGAGTTCCCATAATTTAACCCGAACCAATTAAAAACTTAACACAACTTCTATTTTGAGTGTTCAGTTCTTAATAGGTACCTACTTGTATAACATTGCAAAAGTTTAATGATTGGATAGTTCAATAATTTAATTTACCCTATAAATCTTCAATTTAATATAGAACTCGTGTTAAAGTTCTATTTCTAAAGTTAAAGCTGAACTTTAACATGGGGAAAGTATAACCATAGTGACCGACACAAATCGTGATATTGGAACCCTTGGGTTTTCTCAGGTCAAGCTGCGGTTTAAACTCAACTCTCAGATCACTTGTCTACGTAGGCAGTAGAGACAGGGTCATGATCACAAGCGCAGGGCAGTTTTACATCCCCGTCGGCGGGGGCCATCGTTGCGAGTCCCTGTAGGTTCGCTCAGTCCCTATTCGCGTAACCAGCGTGTGCCGGGCCGCTTCTTTCCCCTAACATATACTACGTTACCTAGCCCTTCCCGCAACGCCCTAAGCCGAGGTTCAAGTCCCACTCACTTAGGCAAATTGTATAATTTATTAAAGCTAAGAGACATCTGCGTTCGCGAATTGACCGTGAAGCTGCCATCTGCGGCCGACATCAATAGTCAGATGGAAGGCTGTCATAAAATTGATTATTATTAAAAGTGTTGATTTCATTATAACTACTACTATCACATACCGGTGACTTCTCGTCAGGTGACCAAACTGGTTGTTTTGTTCGAAACACAATATAAAAACAAAAGGTTCGATCAAGCTGCAATAATCTGGAGTCCTTGCAAAATGCCATTCCACCTAAGGGTATTCGTTTTAGTTTTATGCGCGCGGTTTAGAGGTTAAGAACGGGAAGGAATGTGCGAATAGGTCGTGGAAACACTTTTGGGCTGTTCAAGAGCCATTTAGCGAGCATTTATGGGGGGTATACGACCGTTGTCACGTTATTGTATTATACGCACCCTATATACAATAAATGATATTTGCCTTCATATCTGCAATTTTGGTTTCATTTCCATGTGGTTATTTGAATTGGTTGATATTTTGTATGTACTTACATAAGTTCAGTTTAATCAGAAATAATTACAGGCAAGTGTTAAAATAATGTAAAGAAAACAAAAGGAAGTTTTTTGCGAGTTGCCTTTAATTAATTTAACATAAAAAAACAATACAAAGCATTGTACAAGCTCTAGCGGGATCTATCAAATGTTAGGTATTTAAGTCTATATTTTAGATAAAAACATTATAAATTACGTTCCTTCTGTTGTTGTAAATGTAAGCTAATTGGACTAAAGGAGAGTCCACTTATCGTCATAACAACTATAGGATGCCTGATGCGGTCTTCATGAAAACAGAACAACAAAAGCCTTTATTTTAAATAGTTTAAGCTTAATATTTAAAATTAAAATCAACACAATACGCGTGTAAACATATCCATTGATGGAAATAATCTACCTTGTTATATTAATCTTACCTCCTTACATCTCGTTTCACCCTGGTAATCTCCAACAGGTCAATGTCGAGAATATGTAGTTTATAGTGCATATGGCATAAAGTTTTATAATACTTCAAAAGTCAAAGTCACCCATTCAGGTTTGTAGTATAAAATTTTATGGGAAACCTGCGATGCATAAATATGTTAACAGAAAATTTCATAGCTTGTTTTATTCCTAAACTTCATTTACAGAGTAGCGATTAGTGACTCAATCAGTGTGTTTGTAGTGTGTGTAAACACCATTTCATTCTTACTTGTAAATTGGAAAACATTGTGCCTCACCTGCTTTCCAATCGGGTTAAAGATAGGAGTCCTTTTAAAAGGTTACGAGTTATGTTAGAGATAGCCTACACCAGAAATAGTCAAACCAAAAAATGTAGTATACGGCTCAATGTGTTTTCAAAAGCACTGAATCATCCCCCTTTTAATACTAATAATGTCAAGGAAAAACGTTTGAGAATTACAATATTTATTAAAAACAACAGTTTCTTCCCCAATGAACTTTAAATTTACGTCAAAGTAGTTTACTGTTTATTTCTCCTCAAATCTGGCTCAACCACGTCACCAAATCCAATGGAACTTTACTGGCCATAAAAAGTCCATAAACTCGTGAACCCGCTCGGTTCAAATTAACCGGAAAACTATACCCGTTGCAATGTTAGTGCACTGACCACATTCTTTTGTGTTTACCGCTCGAAAAATTGTTTATTCTTTGACACGTTTGCTTCGATGCGCGTTCGGTTTTAACTCGCAAATGTTTGTCATTGCGAAAAACTGAAAAATCATTTGATTTATATAATATGTTATATATTTATCAACAACAAACCAGAATCTAACGATCGACTACTGGGCAGAACAGGACATTATCTGACCAAGTAGGCTCATTGCTGATGTGCGAGTTGCGACTACCTATCCTAAAACAGTAACCGGAACGTTAGTACAGGCTTTGACTAAAAGTTTCTTCCGTAGAGCCGAGGACGCGAGATGATAATCTTTAGACTATTCGATCAGCGAACATTATGAGATTATTTGTTGTGCAAGACCGTGAAAATAACTCGATAGTTGCCCCGTAATCTTTTTCAGTTTTCTTTTATATAAATTTAAAATGCTGGTAGTAACTCACTGCACAATAAACGTAAATATAATACCTTTCAATGCAAGTATGGGAAAGTGCAGGTGATAAAACATTGCCGCTGTCTTGCATAGCCAACATATTATTGTTTCAAACTTTAACCATAAGTTATTACATGTGCACGGTATAGTATACAGTGTAAAATATGTTATAGTGAAAATTCACAACCGGACTTACTGCAAAATTCAGTCAAAAAGTTTATTGACTAACCGCCTCTGTCAAAACCCTCATTGAATATTTTTAGTTTTAAATCAAAAGGGTTTAAACATGTTCGTTACGTTAGAGCTGTGATCCCAAAAACGCGCGAGCCGAGCGGGCGAAGCGAACGTGCCGCGTCAGCGGCTGGCGAAGCGGCAGAAGCCTCTCAGTCAAAAAACGGTTTGACCAAAACGGACGTTCAATAAATATTTTGACTGAATTTTGCAGACAGTTAGCTTATAGACCTGTTATGAGTTTTAACTATGTATAGCATATACATAATGTTAACGAACGTGTTTAAAAAAGGTTTTGAAAACTTTAATTCTAAGGTATTATATATCAAATTTAGTAGGTGTATCTCTAACAAAGTGTATATATATTAACATTCTAGTTAATTGTCATAAATAAATAAATGCTCTTGAAAATAATAAAAAGAAATCAGGTATATGTCAAGCAAATCATTTAACTGAGATAAAAGTTTCATTATGAACTCGTTATTCAATCTACATTTCTTTTTATATAGCAAAACTACAAATTTGCAAAGCTGCACATAAGTAATTAGTGCTTTTACGAAAAAAAAAACACATCAAAGCCAAACGCCAGTTTTGAATGCTCATAAGTAAAAAAATAAAATATATGTCGCACTGTGGAACATCTCTAACAGTCGTCCGAACCAGGAAATTATTATTTGGATGTCGAATTTATTTTATTATATTAACCCTCCAGCGTTCCATTACAAGTGTATATAACCTGCGTAGGCACTAAGACGCAGCCGCGTCTGCGCAAATTCTTAAACACCTATTCCCCGGTCCATTACACCCCACACACCCGGGGCTACAGAAAATATTAGCCGACGAAACGTCGCTAGGCACACGCCGTGTTAAATCTTGTTAGTCGCAAATTTGAATATCGGCCAATCAACGCGCGATGGTGGGGTCGCCCAGCCCCGAACCAATTCGATTATTGTTTCCCTTTTTTTCTTATTTGCCCCGTACTGGCAGGTAAACAAGTTTCCCGGTGATATTCAGCGCGCGTATGTTTGTGGTGTTCGAATCTGCTGATTTTGTTAGTGTAACAAGCTGCCAGTTGTTCGGGAGCTCTAGGTCGACAAATGCGCCTTACAGTGTTTTTTTCTTCCGAATGCACACAATCCCTGTAACAGCCATCCTTTCTTTTCAAACAGATTATTTTTTTTTGTTTAATAATACCATATTTTCGGGCCAGTATTCCGGTGAAGATCACAAGAACCATACAAAGTAATTGGATTTTTCACTGTTTTCCGGGATCAAGACATTTTATAATTCGAGCTTATTCCCAAATCGAAAATAAACACAATTCCGCAACAAGTACGAGTACGCTAACATCTCAAAATGTGTTTTCACCACTGTGCTTGGGGAACTGAAAAGAAATACAGTTATAAACTAATAATATATAAAAGTCACGCTTCAGAACGTGTTCCTTCATAATGCGTAGGATGTTATTGTTATTGAAATGAAATACGTTGAAGATTTTACTCTTTGAAATTGTTGTCGTTTGTTGGCAGAAAATAGGTTTTTATTTTTAATTTAGCTTCAGTATTTTCACAGGATACGCAAGTTTCAGTGGCATGGTCACATATATAGCAGGACTTGGCCCTAAATTTATTGGAGTTATTTGGAGACGAGTCCGAGGTAGAAACCACGTAAGTGTAGCGTTGAACATCCTCCGAACGACTTGCAAGAGGACGCTAGTGGAAGTTACATAAGAAAAGTGAAGAACCGGGAAATCTAGGGCAAAATGGCGAAGACCAAATTCCCACAGAAACGCGCACTTCACGGACAAATCCGTGGCGCGCTGTTAGTTTATCAATTTCTTTTTCCACCCTATTACACCTTATGCAAAACCAAGGTCCATTGTAATTTCCTCGTATCACCCCGATGGTTGATTTACCTAAAAGCCAATTTTGCTGGACCACCGTTCCACCTGGAAGTCCCGATAAGCGGGTGATCTTATAAGGGTTCCCTCACAACGGTACCCTAATAAAAAACACATTTCGCGTCTCCCCAGTGAGATCCGTATCATGTTATAAGCTTTACTGACATGCGCCGCGCCGTAACGTTTGATTGGCTTTTACAAGAATTGGAAAATAACGAGTAGGTATTGAGTTAGGTTATGCCGCCAATACGTCGGTTGAGTTAGCGTGAAGCTTATTTTGTAAGTGCTTATCTTGTTTGTTGATTAGCTGATTTTGTTAAGCGCTTTGAAGAAGGGCGTAGGCTTGAATTCTTGACAATTAGGCTCCCTTGTAATTGCTAATGATTCCTATGATCATCATCGGGTTATACTGGTTCTTTGCAGGCCAAAGATATTCCCGCATAGCATGGCAATGGTAGATTAGTTCGAGAACTTGCGGGTCCAATGCGGGTTGTTTAGTTAAATTTTTCTTTATAATGCTTAGTAAGAGAATGAATGTGCATAATCTTATCATCATCAGCTCATTAAACGTCCTAACTAAGGGGCACGAGCCTTCCCGTATCCGGTGTATAGGCCTTAGTTGTCCACGCGAGCCCAGCGCGGATTGGCCGACTTCACGCACGACCTTTGAATCTCTTCGCAGGCGTGCGCAGGTTTCCTCACGATGTTTTCCTTCACCGTAAGAGCGTCGGATAAACGTACATATATTTCAAAATTTGAAAATACATTGGTACGTGTCGGAGATTTGATCGGAAGGCAACAGTTCACACCATTGAGCCACTGACGAAATAATTTGCTAAAACCTAAATAAGGTCGATGAATGCGATTCACCTCAAACAAGTACATGTGAATAATACTATTTTCTTTACGTGTTCGAGGGCCTATGATCAGTAGTCGACATTCAACGGCTGACGGTGTTACTAAACATATTGACATGAAAGTGAACAAAATTTTTAATAACCTACTTCTGCTCTTAAATGAAAATGAAAAACGGATTAAATTTATATGAGCCAATTAGGTTGTTATCGAATTAAAGCTCTGGCTGGAAAATAAAATACGAGTGCATTTTATAGGGGTTTATTTCAAATGAATTTTTCAATTTATTATTGAAGAGCCATTTTTTTGCTTTACTTTTACAGTCCGTGGTAGCCTACTGTTCTACTCTGGGCCTACTCACTGGTTAAACTATAATATCTGAATTATTTGTCTATAAGCGAAAAGTAGGGTCAATGTATTCTAATGGCCGTCTTCACACGACATAATAAAATGTTTTTAAAGTTGATTTTTATGTGTAACCTAGCTGTTCCCGCGTATTACCTGCGTTATAAGATATTTCCCGCAGTACCTAAAATATAACCTAAAACCGATTGCTTTATTTGTCCAAAATTGACAGTATTGTCTTTTTTATGTTATAAGTGTACAGGACGATCCAGACGTTCACCTGATGTAAGTGATACGCCAGCCATGACAGAGCGGCATTAAAGGAGACCAACAAATGATAGACAGTTATTCTTCATCAATGCCGCACTGCGCCCGTCACCCGAGACAACAGATGTTAGGTCTCTTATACCCGGTAATTTCACTAGCTACAGTGCCCTCATCCCGAAACACAAAAGTGCATAACACTCCTGTTTCACAGGATGATATCTGACACTGCGGTGGTACCTACCTAGACGACTCAGTATCGAGTCTACCACCTAGTATAGGTCTAAAATAAAAGTAGCCTTTGTTTTTCCTTATACATCAGCTAGCTGCTAAAAAAGTCCCGTCCAAATCCATCCGTTTCAGAGATTACCCGGAACAAAAAGACAGACAGTCAGACAGACAATAACTTTAAAATTGTTCGTTAGAAAAAAGAAGTTATTTCAGTACTACAAACAGACACTCTAATTTTATTTATATGTAATAGATTAAATTTTGCCATCCGCTAGCAAAACACCGTTAACTGACGAGCACAATTTTTAGTTCGGCTGACAAGTAATTTAAATTAAATTAATCGTACAAATTATACACACTATAAGTGATGTTTTACATTCATACTCCCTTATAATCATCATCATCATCAGCTCATTAAACGTCCCCACCGAGGGGCACGAGCCTACCCGTATAGGGTGATTAGGCCTTAGTCGTCCACGCGGGCCCAGTGCGGATTGGACGACTTCACACACAACCTTCGAATCTCTTCGCAGGCGTGCATGAAGTTTTCCTCACGATGTTTTCCTTTACCGTAAGAGCGTCGGATAACGTACATATATTTTTCGAAAATTCGAAAATACATCGGTACGTGTCGGGATTTGAACCTCAGCCCTCCCGGTAGGAAGGCGACAGTCCACACCACTGAGCTACCGACGCTCTTACTCTTACTCCTTATAATATATAAATTTAATAGCCTTTTCAATTGTTTGTCCCTCAAGCTAATGTGATGGAAGTATCTATACATATTGATATACTTAAATATTTTACGGAGTCTACTAGCTCCCTCTGGATGATCTGTATATTGACGACCCATATGATGTAATGGTTGAGACGTCGGCTACTACACCAAGGGTTCCGAGTTCGATTCTGTTTGTATTGGTTTGGGTGTTTTCTGTGTGCCATATGTATGTATTTACGAAAAAAAACAAGTATGTTTATCAGTTGTTTACCCGCAATACATGGTTCACGTTTAACTTTGGTCTAAATGGAGCTGTGTGATGTCAGGGGATATTAATTAATATCTTAACTGTGAAAAAATCGCACAAATTGACCTCTACTTTATGGTTTCCAATGGGATACGAACCCACTCCCTCCGGATTATGTAGCTATCCAAACCAGTGTTCAGACCACTTGACGATTGAGCCCACTTTTTTGGACGGGAGGTCTCTCTACTTGGTTGCCAAAATCCAGAAAAAAACAAATTAAAAAATGTCTTATAATATAACTAAGTATACTCTTTTATATAAATTTATCTTTATTATAAAAAATAATGAAGTATTATAATAAGTATCTCCATTTACTTTTCTAGTCGAGACAAAACCCTCACCGTTTCAGACTATAAATACTCCCCTTATTTACTCTGCATTGCTTGAAAGAATGCGTTATGGTGAAAAGCCTTCAGTATGCATATAGCTTTAAGGTAAATGAGGACGTAATGGGGGAGCCCACAATAGGAATATCTCAATGGGATTATAATGAATTGTTATAGAACAGTTCATTTTACTCTAAGAAATCCCTTGAAAGCACCTACGTCTTCAATGGACCACTTTATAGATCCCCCGATATTGTATTGTGCGTTGAATAGAACTCATTATCGAAAGAGATATCCACTCTCTACTCCAAAGTTATATTTGACTGGTTTCATTTCAAATAAGGCATTGTTAGTGCAATTCAATTTAATTGTTGGGGAGGTTTTTTGGTTTTTCTATTTAGTGCGATAGCACTTATCAATGAAACATTATTAAGCTTTTCAGTTTTATACGAAACGTTTATCGTTTTTGCATTTTTGATATGATGTTTTTATATATTGAAACTTGAATTACATTTCAGTTATATTGCAATCCTTGTTCAGGAAATTATTTTAACCCTTTTTTTTTAATATATTTTAATTGTGACAAAACTATTTGAAAAGCTTTTTTGATAGTTCAGTTCTTCGGATACCACTAATGCGAAGTACTTACCTTAAACTAACAAAAGTCCAGAAATACCTTTATTTATTACCTGTAAATGATTGTTTGTTCAAATTTTTACTCATATTGGATCATGAACGAATACTTCATCAGGTAAATGCAATTGGTGGAATGGTTGAGATGTCAGCTACTACATTAAGGGTTCCGGATTCAATCCCCGGGCAGTACAAACATTTGTGTGTATGTACATGTCTATTTGTATTGGTCTGGGTTTTGTATATAAAATGAATTTACAAAAAAATTAACATTACAAGAATTTATACTGGAAGGGCATTTTAACTTTAGATATTCCAAAAGTAAAAATTTGTAATATTTATGCATTTAAAAGAAAATTTAGAAGCAGTACAAAATAAATATTATGTGCAATGATAATTTCATTAAACATTTATTCAATAAAATAGATCACAATACCCAACGCCCATTGTCGCATCACAACTTTGTCTCGAAATGGCGTGACGTATACGGTTTCAAGTAGCTAATGGAGGTGGTGACTCATCATCATCATCATCATCATTACAGCCTAATTATGTCCACTGCTGAACGAAGGCCTCCCCTAATGATTTCACGCGGACCGATCCCTTGCAGTTGACATCCATCTGCCACCCGCCACCCTAACCAGATCATCCGTCCATCTGGTGACATGATGACGTCATATCTTCTAATTCGCTTATTCGCGGTATAAATTAATCACCGAACTGTCGTGGGCAAAGAGCGTGCGCAGGGTGCATTAATTCAATACGTGACTAGGTCATTAAGATTTAGCATTGTACGAGTGTATAGGGCTGGCAGGTTAAAGGATTTTATATGGTATAAAGCTTTATGGGTGACTTCCAATGGGCTTTTCAATTCTATAGTATAGAACGGGTACCAGGCGGTTTTTTTTAAAATGTTTTCAGAATGTAAGATATTCGTTTATTATACATTCATGGTTTTTTCTTAGTTATATATTTTAATTTATAAAAATTCTTCTTAAAATTTCAACTTTCAACCAACTCTGCGAACCGGTGGTAGATTCAAACGAGTTTTAAAAATTATTAATTATTTGACGATTCAAAAGTGTCTTGTAAAGACTTAACTTAATAAAGGATATTTTCATTTCATTTCATTTCCAAAATCAATACAAAATTTAAAACTTGAGAAGTTCCTACGACACAACAAAAAGTTTTTTTTTTCAACAAACCTTTGTGATCACTTTGGTGATATGAATCTTTTTAATTTGCGTTGTTTTTCTTCCTGTAATAATAATTATGGTGTTATTAATACGTCCCATATTTCCCAAAACACAAAGCTTATAATCTTCTATTAATTTATGTAATCAAAGGAAAAAACGAGACGAAAGGTGATGCAACAATATCGGAAAATTTCTTGTGACCTTATATTGTGTTAGCGGAAGTCTCATGAAATCCTTGTTGCTCTTGTTTTGAGCCTTTTTAATTCTCTATAACGGCTTTAGTTTCACAATCACATTGGTGAAGTTTACATTTATTGAATAGGAGCTGTGCCCCTGTATATTAAATATTCTCCCGCAGTAAAACATAGCCTAATATCGCTTCGATAAGTCAAATTATAAGAGCGTCGGTGGCTCAGTGGTGTGGACTGTCGCCTTCCTACCGGGAGGGCTGAGGTTCAAATCCCGACACGTACCAATGTATTTTCGAATTTTCGAAAAATATATGTACGTTACGACGCTCTTACGGTGAAGGAAAACATCGTGAGGAAACCCTCATGCACGCTGCGAAGAGTCGAAGGTTGTGTGTGAAGTCGTCCAATCCGCACTGGGCCCGCGTGAGGACGACTAAGGCCTAATCACCCTATGGAGGCTCGTGCCCCTCGGTGGGGACGTTTAATAAGCTGATGATGATGAAGTCAAATTATAGCGCGCAGAACGCGACGCGCGGGACAATATTACTTTATTATTTTAAATATGAAGTTTTATTCGAAAATTAAAGAAGCTTAAATTTTCCTTATCACATCAGTTACCTGCCGCGAAGTCCCGTCTGTATCTGTCTAGCCATTTCAGAGGTTACCCGTAATAAACAGACAGACAGATAGAAATAAATTATGTTTGTTATTTTGGCGAATGTGCTGTGCATATATTCACATTATGCATATAGAAAAAAATTGACATTTTAATATTACAAACAGAGATACTAATTTAATTAATATGTTATTATAGGTAAAGATAAATATCTTTTGATATCGGGTCAGATTGGACGCATGTGGTTGCTTGGTTATTGATATGAATAAATTAGAATAGAAGCTTTAATGAAACAGAGTTTGTGTTCAGAGTATTTAAAAACACAATAATTTATAGAACTCAAAGTCACACTCCGAAGTCCGCATATTTCTGGATTTATACATCTCTTAACATCACAAGGCTTTTTCCTGTACGTTATTTCTAATCATTCCCCAGAAAATGTTTATTAATAAGAAAATATCCCGTCGATAGACTCTCGAGTAATGCCGTGTAAATAATATTATCCGGCACAAGAATCTAATCAACAATCCGGCCGAATTCATTAATATTTCCTACGTAAAAGTTTGAATTGCTTTTTTATTTCCAAAAATCGTACAAAACCTCAAAGAGTCCATATTCAAAAAGTTTCCGAATTCAAAAGATCTTGGCCTCTTTTTACCCTTTTAAGGTAAACTCTACCTATTTCCAACGTTCAACTTTGCCACAAGGGAATAAGGTTGAAAATATAAATTTATTCGATAAGCTTATACAGGGTTAAACATTACTTTAAAAATACCGGTCGGACTAGGAACTATTCAATCCAAAGTGGGCAGAATTCGCATACCTTATTTGTTTGGCGAACTTTCCGACTTAAAGTGCACGCCGTGAAGTTGAAACAAGTAACTTCTATATCTGCAGTTGGTTAAGTTAACTTACCTAGGTTTCACTTCTCAATAGTTTTGCATATAGTGGTTTTCGATACTAAATATAATGTGCTAAGTATTATTTTGAATTTGATAATATTACTCCATGTTCTAGTTAGCATTGCGGGTATGCTACGTGACCCGTCGTGGTTTCTAATCCCACGGGTTAATGTCACTTTGTGCGATGTTTCCCTGTTTGGTTTAGACATTGCAGGCTCAATCAAATAATTAATTAATTAAATATCCACTAACAGACACAGCGCCATCTATTTAGCCTGTAATATGTGTATTAAACAACGGATTAACATACTTTTTTTGTTGTAAACACATACATAGGTATAACACGTAGAAAACACCTAGACCAATTCAAACAGACATGCACACAAATGTTTGTACAGCTCGAGGATCGAACCCGAAACCTATAATGTGAGAGCCGTCGTTTCGACTCGACACCACATGGATCGTCTCAACCAATTACACAAGGTAAATCCATACTCTAGAGGGCATGTTAAAGCTTCGGTCCCGGGTATAACCTTAGATGGTAGTCGTCAACACCCATCAAGCATTTTGCCCAGTCGTGGGTTACACTTTTTACTACTTTGGAAACTATTTAAACGTCTCTCACGCAAACTAATATATATATTATATATATATATTTAATTCATAAAAAAAATGTTATTAGAAACCTCAATATCATTTCATTATACACATTGATAACCCACACGGGGGGGTACGATGAAAAATTTTTTTTTGGGTTTCGGTTGTATGGGAAAACCTTTTTTTTTTAAGATTCTTTTCAAAACCTTATAGCGGTTCACGGAATACATATACTTACAAAGTTCGATAAATGTGGAACTTAGTTTCGGAGATAAAAGGGTGTGACATACGAACGGACAGACAGACTTGACGAATCTATAAGGGTTCCGTTTTTGCCATTTGGCTACGGAACCATAAATGGGGACCACAATCTTAGGGTGTGTTATATAATCACACATGTTGAACATAGTGTGATTATAGAACGCAGTCATAAAAGTAAACTATCTCGAATATTCATGAATGAGGAGATAAAACTAATCGAAGTTTAAGATGACTTAGAGTATTTTGAGTTGAGTAGATCATAACAGAGGTATGTACAAGTAGTTTTGGTACTGAAGGTGGGTATTAAATCACCTACTTGTGATGAAAACTTGTTAATTTGCGTGGTTATAATAATAATAACGTCGAAAACATAATTTGATGTTTCGTAAAACCACAAGCCTATTTATGATATATAATTTGCCAGCCCCTGCACTATACTATATTCAAAAGAAATACTTAAAATAACTATTAGCTTTTAGTGAGTATTTTGTAACTAAAACCACAAATAAGTTAGATATTTAAATAAGTGTAAAGGCGAGTACAATACACAAACTAAAATCCTATACAAAGATTACCTTAACGTTTTACTCGTATTATCTTATTAGTGTAGTTGTTTTAAAATTAAAGTTGATTAATTGTAGAGCGTCGGCGGCTCAATATTGTGATTTCAATCTGGAGAGAAAAGGTTCAAATTCAATTTTCCGTTTGCATGACTACTATTGATCAAAGGCCTCCCTTGCTGACATTCACGGCGAACTATTCCTACCAGTGGCATTCACTCCATATTATATGCAGTGCATCCCCTGTGCGTCCATACCAACCGGAAAATCGCCAACATAATTAAATCATTATCATCATCAGCTCATTAAACGACCCCACCGAGGGGCAAGAGCTACCCGTAAAGGGTGTTTAGGCCTTAGTCGTCCACGCGGACCCAGTACGGATTGGACGACTTCACGCACAACTTTGAATCTCTTCGCAGGCGTGCGCAGGTTTCCTCACGATGTTTTCCTTCACCGTAAGAGCGTCGGATAACGTACATGTAATTTCGATACAAATAAATTCGAAAACCCATCGATACGTGGCGGGATTTGAACCTTAGCCCTCCCGGTAGGAGGGCAACAGTCCACACCATCAAGCCACCGACGCTCTCTACATACTACATACATATTAAATGATTCCCACTTATTCGCCCATTTTTCTCTACAAATTTGAAATCATAGGCGATCTGCTGTCATCAACAGCACTCAATTTGCCAAAATCTGTAAATTATTGATTAGTTTTGCGATTAGTGTCACTCTCTTTGCATATTCTATTCATAATCTCTGTGCACGCCACTGCCCGCCACCATAACTAGATTTTACCTCTGAGAAATTTAATAGCTTAAAATCAATCATTCCATCTCGATTCTCATTTATTATCCAGTTGAAATATAAAAAAGTCGAAATTAAACTTTCGTAATTACAACGCACAGTAATAGTTTTATTAATTATAAAAGGCTCAATATTGCAACTTTATTTCAACGCAATGAAAAGTTTATATCTTTATTATTAAGAAACCAAGAAACGACCCTACATATAACTGTGGGTTGAACTCCAACGTGTACGTTTTTATTCGGTTAATTCCCAAAGCCGTAAAAACTTCGCGAAGTGAGTACATTTTACTGTCGTCGGAGGCCAAGACTTAGCCATCTGTTAACCGTGCCACGCGATCTGCGCTCTTAGAACACTTAGTGGGTGTAACTATTTTAAAGATACGAACTAGTTAGCGCATCGAACTAGTATTCTTACCTTTGAAATATTCGGCAAAGTTACCACATTTTATTCAAAATATTGCCAAGTGTTTGTATTGCCAGCGAAAAAAAGAAATATGGGTTCTATTGTCTATTTAATTTACATCATATTTAAATTTTGTTTTCAAACTATCTTAATATATATTCTTAAATGCTTTCAATTACTTAGTTTAGGTATTGAAATTTTAGCTTGATTTCGAAACGAGTTCAAAACTATAACAAAAGCTCATCTGTTACAATCATTGAGATAAGTGAGCCAAGCCACGCATACAAACTTGTATTTGTTTGTCTCCTTGAGATAAATATTCACATGCAAATAATGAGTAAACTTCAAAATTGGAATTCAAATTAAAAATAACATTAAAGAAACGACAATAGGTACCGGAACATCATTCGATCCTCGATCCAATTAAGTATACAAGTCAATTGATGCCGTGCACACAATACGTCCGAGGTATATGAAGAAAGGGCGCCAAGTAGTGCGCATGCGTCCTACCCGACTACGTAGACCGTCAGTCACGCGGGTTCAGTCCTCACGAGCGCGTCTTCCCAACGTGACGTCAGTGCGCATGACAAAACACGATCGTCATTAAAATCGAATTACCACGAGTGCCCGTAGTTCAGTAGTATGGCAGTAGAAGGGTTAGCAAGGTAGTGGACGTGCGATGCGCTGCGAGCGGAATGCTCGCCCTCGGCGTGTTCTTTCTAACAGTGCTGGACTATTGTGTGCCGTTTTACCACCACCAGTTTGCTGTGCACGCACCAGGCGGGCCACGGTCCGCTGATGAGATAGCACACAAGCACGGATTCGTCAACCATGGACAGGTAACGGACCGACTACTGGTTACCCTAAACGCAGCCTGAAAGAGACTTCACAGTTTAATACGCGAAACTAACCATTTCAAAGACAAAACTTAAACTTTTAATTAGACTCTTCGATAGGACTATCTCAGTTTTCAAATTAACGAAATTGGTATTAAGCAGAAAATTCGCAGCTAATTAAGAGTTACAGTAAGCGGATTTTCAGATTAGCGCTTACGATCGTTCGATTTTAGAAATTGTTTACCAATTTATATTCAGGCTGCTATTGGCTTAGATGGAAAGACTTCCTTATTATAACGCTTTCTAAGCAATATTCACTCAATATGCTATGTTGTGTTTGCCTTAGGATTAAACGTCGCAGAGCGTATATGCCACATTCTATATTGGAAGCGACGCATTTTGTATGTAAAGGTTAAATCTCGTATTATATTTAAGAAGCATCTTAAAGGAAATTGACGCGAAGAGATTTTAAGACGCCGGAAATTAATCGCGGGTAACATTGTCGGGAATAATTTTAAAAGGAATCCGGGTGCGCGTAGCTTATCGAGGTTTTTAGTTGGGAGAAAATGCTTGAACACGAAATGCTGAGTTGAGAATCGAAAAAAGTCGACTATCGAAAAATAACGCGTAAATGAAACAGTATTATGGCTTAATATCCATTTGTGCTTTGCGGGTGCGAATGCTTTAGGAATTTAAAAAGCATATTTTTAAGCTTTTTAAAACGCGTTCAAACGCGTTCAAAGGCGGACTTTATTTAGCAGAGGTCAATATCATGTTTTGCACAATGTGTATAAGTAAATGTAGTGAAACATAAAATATTAAAAAACGTATCTCTTAAGTCAAATTAAGATTGAATATTGGATATGTCGTGAACGTTAAAACGTTGAATAAAATCTATACATATGAAGAAAGTATGATTTTAAAAGTAATTTTAAATACCGTTCATTGACGATCGAGTTACTTTAAAGTTTTAAAACCCTCCCTATAGTCATGCTATGTAGTAAGGCCTATGAGCTATAAATGTGACGTTACCTAACAAATCATCTCAATGATTATTTGAAAAGTGCTTTAGATGCAAGATAAGGACAAAGAATTTAAATAAAATGATGAATAGTCGTACTTATATCGGGCCCATTCCATAAGTATATCCATTCAATAAAAAATATACTTATAAAAAAAATATTGAACACATAAACAGTGCATTTCGTAAACCATTTACCTTTGAAGTATGAAAATTAATGGCGATCAATAATTTATTAATTCATAAGGAAAAAATAACGTATTCGCGTTTCCAAGCGACCGCAGTATATTAAAAATAAACGCTCTTTGGTAAAATTCACTTTGGGTTGCTAAACATCTAATTATCAGAATAACCATTTCGTATTTATCGAATTTGTTTGGACGAAATGAAAGTCCCTTGAATCCTTGTGTGCTTTAGATTGAAACGTACAATAAACATGGAACGGCGGCTCATTACTTCTTTTCTATATAAATAAATACAGTATTTAATGAATCATATTGTTATATATTCCGTCATAAATGTATATAACACATTTTAAATAAGCTGGCCCCTAGCTCAATATCTAAAAAGTTTGTTGAATAAATTTAACGTCGAAGTGATTTAGGTTTTGACGACCCATGAGGTGTAACTGTTGAGAAGTTGGTTTGGAAGGAACCCTTCGTGTAAGGTTTGATGCGTATGAACATGTCCTTTTTATTAGTTTGGGTATTTCTATGTACGAATATGTATTTACAAATAAAAGTATGTTAGGTATGTTTGTCCCTTACTTAGTACAAGTTCCGTAATTAAATTGGTACTTTGTATTTTTTATTACAAAGCAACGATAAATTTTATTTTAAAATTTACGATCGGATAAAGACATGCATGGCTATGAAAAGCTTAGGCTGTAATTCACCAAGCGGGCCTAATGGGTGGGTTATTCTACGATAGATTCTGTATACACAGAACATTTCTGTACATGTAACACATATAATCGTACCTAACATAGGATATGTTGAGGAAATTCGAAAAAAACAAACAAATGAAGTGTCTTTAACAGAATACCAAATTTACAGTTGGATTGTAAAGTGCCTTAATACTAAGCATATTAGTCTTTACAGCCTTGTATTTGTATTATCTCTGCCGTCCACTAGCTGAAACGCCGTTTTTTGACAAGCATATTTTTAAAAAATATAAAACTGAAAAACTCTGTATAACGGAAAACAACTTCGGATAAGGCATCTCTTGTATTACTATTTATCACCATACCTACGTGGTAGACTCGATACCGAGTTGTCTAGGTTGGTACCACCGCAGTGCCAGATATCGTCCCGTGAAACAGTAGTGTTATGCCCTTTTATGTTTGGCACTGTAGCCAGTGCAATTACCGGATATAAGAGACCTCACATCGTTGTCTCCGTCGAATGCAGTGCGGCATTCACGGGGAATAATAACTGTTTATCAGTTATTGGTCTTCATTGAATCGCTCTGTCATGGTTAGACGTATTACATACCATCAGGTGAACGTCCTTATCGTCCTGTACACTAATAACATTAAAATTAGATATATTATAGGGCTTTTGTATGTGAAACATCACTACTATTATGCATAATTGTGCACAATTTAAATATCTTATCAGCTGAGCTAAAAATGTCAGTTTACCGCATTTTAGCTAGTGGACGGCATATCTGAAATTATCACGGTCATTTGTGAACCAAGTTCATCAGGAGGCTTGGTATGAAGCCTTAAATTTTGTGTTAGACGTACACTAGAGTAAATTACTTTTGCAAGGAACAATTTTGTACCTACAAATATTGTTACACTAGGCATGCTTTATCTCGCTGAATCTAAACGATTATTGTAACTCGACATGCAATGAGCAGTTAAGTCTTTTCCTACACTTCGAACATGTTGTTACGAACAATTAACTAAGATTTATCATTCTAACGACATAAGTTTGAATGAAACAAAAATTGTTACAAAAATAAAAAGAAAAAAATCGTCATACAATTATTAAAACATTTAAGTGAAAGGGGGACTCAATAAAGAAGTATATAATATAGTAACAGGACATACTAGTATAAATCGAAAATTATTATTTGGCATGTTTAAGGGTAACAAACAAATCGAGAGATAACTCTTTGCTGCCTTACTACAATTTTCCTTTTTTGAGAGCGTATTATTTATTAATTTTTCGTTTTAACTTTGGCCAAAAATGACAGATTATAACCGTTTAGATGTTGGAAAGTAACTAAATATAGATAATAACGTTATGTATGTGCTCGTGTTAATTTTCCCAGCCGATAGCAACTCCGTGAGGCTATTGCTTTGTTTATCTATATCTTAGGGATATTGTTTAATAATAATGTTGTTAAAAAGTTAGCAATGAATCTTTTTTTAAATATTCTTCTACTATAATAAAAAGAAAGAGCGTCTGTGGCTCGTTGGTGAGGTGTGTTGCTTTCCAATCTGTAGGGTGCAGGTTCAAATCCTGGCACGTACCAATGTATTCTCAAATTTTCGGAATCATATGTACATTTATACGAAGCTCTTACGGTGAGGCAAACATCGCGAGGAAACATACGCAACATACGCACGCTTACGAAGAGATTCAAAGGTTGTGCGTGAAGTAGGCCAATCCGCACCGGGCCCGCGCGGACGACTAAGGCCTGTACAAACTTTACGGGTAGGCCCGTGCCTGTCGGCAGGGACGTATAATTATTGTTATCACTGTTAGGAGAGTAAAAGTAGCTGCAATAATACTTATTTACCGTGCGTCTTGAAGCACTCGCGAATATTTTGCAATCACCCATTTGTTTAACTTGCGCGATCGTAAACTTAACGCGCTAGACGCTACACCATCAAGCCCATCATCATCTGCCTATAACGGCCCGCGGTAGTGTACAGGCCTTTCCAAACATCATAGATATGAGGAGATTGCGCCGTTATCATCCACACTTACTAGGTGATAGACTCTGTACTAAAGCCAAATCTCGTCCCGTGAAATAGAAGTGTTTTGCACTTCCGTGTTTCGGCATAGGGCTATTGAAGCTAGTAAAATTGCCGGGTATAAGAGACCTAATATCTCGGGTGTCAGGCGCAGTACGCATTGATAGAGAAAAATAACTGTTTATCAGTTGATGGTCTTATATAATACCTCTCTGTCATGACCAGGCGTATGACTTTGTAACATAAAAAAAACACGTTCACAATGTAGATTAGTGGGTATTAGCGGCCGACGCCGCTATTTGATTTGAATTGAATTGAATTGAACGCCTTAACGTTCCTCCGAAGAGCGGAATCGACTTTCTTTGCAATCAAGTGATACAGCGTACAATGTCAGAAATTAAAAATATAAATGCTCTCTATAACTAAATGTTAAATATAAACATAAAATAAATAAATATCCACTGACATTCACACAGCGCCATATAGCCCCAAGTTAAGCGTGAAGCCTGTATTATGGGTACTAAACAACGGATAAACATATTATACATAGAAAACACCCAGACTATTACGAACAGAAACTTTCATGCACATACATGTTTGTACTGCCCGGGGATCGAACCCGGAGCCCTTGGTGTTGCAGTCGACGTCTCAACCGCAACACTAAATGGGTTGTCAAACCGTCAACTTATGTTGCAGTTCTACTGAAGGATACACTTCATGTTTATGCTAATAACAATGATTTAAAAAAATATGGATTCGTGATATGCTCACAAAACAATCGAAAACAGTGTTCCGATTGCAGCGACAGCACACATACACATATTTCGAATTAGAAACACATTTCCCTCAACAAAAGGGTCCAAACTGTACTCTCTTCGGCGATTCGTTTTTGAGGCACGGATGGCGTATCTACCTTAATATATATAGAATATCATTGACTAATAAGCATTAAATGTGATAGTAAAGTAACTATTGATAAATGTCACTCTGAACTCAATGTTCAGCCAATTGTGTCTGAACCGTCTTTATGAATGCGAGCGGAGCTTTGATAAAACCTATATAAAAATATAAGATAAACATATTGTGAAAGAAAAATATGAATAGCGACCTCTATTATGTTGAATATTGTATGCCTTAAATGTTATCGCAATGTTAAATGTTATTGAGGTTTGAAGCATCGTTTTTCATTTTGTTTTATATATCAAACAACAAATGAATGTGTAACAATTCACTGCACATATGAGCTATTTCTTACATCAAATTGAAAACTTATTAGTGATGGTAAGATTTATTTCAGGACCTTTTACTTATTTTGAATTAAATTAGATTTTCTTGAATGTTTCTTCAGTAATAATGTGTCATAAGTGCTAGTGTTCGTCATTGTTTATTTTTTATTAGATGATAGCCTAAGTTATTAAACAAAGGGGATAAATTAAAACTTTATCTGATTTGAACTTATGCTCGAAGGTAGAAGATACATTTGTATATATTTTTGTGTCAAAATCTCTGACTCGAAAAATACCAAGAAATACATATTAAATTGCAGTAGTAACATTTCCCAAAATAACATGCTTTTTCTTATTTTTTTGCGTCGAGTTCATTAAAGACGCAATTACATGTATTCCGGGAAAACTGTGGGCGGCTCATGTATCGTTTAATCAATCAATCTGCGTAAAAAGGTACATGCAATCCTATACAACGTGGAAAAGCCTCCTTCCTGCAGTGAACCGTTATAAGCTGATAATGATAAGGCCATATTCTGTAACTCCCCACGAGCCAAATCCTGATAGGTAGGTTTTAACAACTACCATCCAAAGATAATAGTAATAATAAATATCCATTGACATTCACACAGCGCCATCTAGCCCCATATTGACGACCCATTTAATGTAATGGTTGAGACGTCGGCTACTACACCTAGGGTAAATAAGTATTTAAGCATATTTGTCAGTTGTTTAGTACACGAAATACAAGCTTGAAGCTTAACTTAGGGCAAGATGGCGTTGTAAAAAAAGAAACACCCAGACCAATACAAACAAACATGTTTATGCACACTTGTTTTACTGCCCGGGGATCTAACCTGGAACTCTTGGCGTAGTAGCCCACGCGTGACGTCTCGGCTATTGCACCTGGGTCGTCATAGTAGACATGTAACGGTTTAAGGGTCTAAGAAAGTGCGGAGGGACCCCGAATTGTATTCTGCAAAATCGTAAACTGAAGGCGCTACTAAGTAATCGAACCCTCAATATATATTCAAAAACAGGTTTTAAATTTAAAAGATATACCCCATACATTTAGACTGCGCCATTCTTGGACCTGCTGATGCCAGTACATGGTGACATCTTGGTACATAATTACTTGTGCTAATGACAGTACTACTGATAATAATTAACAATAAGTTCAATGGTGTAGATTAAGGTCAAAAGTTGAACGTACTCGTGCTTGAGCTCTAAGTAAGGATTCCTTGAAAATTCGATTCGATGAAATATTCAAAATAACAGATATTCAAATTTATAAGTAAAAGACCGTGTTCAAGTATTAATCACTTAATGTATACAATACATTTATGTTCAAACGTATTTTTGGTTGGTATTCGATTGTTTTAACCGTTGAAAGACTTCTTTTTAATATTAGTCAAGTTCCTTAATACATTGACTGAAGGAAACCCATACGAAGTTTAATTAATGTTATTAGACAGTGAAAGCCACTGCTGGACCTATGATTTTCACCACGACATTACCTTCACCCTTTACAGGTTTTCCCTATAAGTTTCAGGCTTGCAGATTGGAATTAGAAATTCCTTGGATAGGTGTCTTAAATAAAAGAGAGCTGTTTTCCTTTTCTTTCCTGTTAAATTTTGGTCGTTTTATAAATCGTCGTGTACTTATTATATGTCCAATCGTTTTTCAGTTCTCTTTTTGTGGTCTTTACATAATACTCTTTTAATTTTAACACATTAACTCAAAAGCTTGACAAAATGTATTTGTTGTATAGGTAAATCTGATAGAATTAAGTACCTGACTTTATTTATTTAATGTAAGCTGTCGAAAACACCGTCACCGTAGCTGGCTTCTACAATTTGAATATAAGATTACCATCAATACACTAATAACAATACATACATAATATAATATACATTGTCTTATATCAACACGTACTGTGGTAATAGTTTCATTGGTGACAATCCGTTCAGCAATTAACTAATTCATCAAACAATAACCTACACGTTAGGTGCCACGTAACTGCCTTACAAATGTTTATAATCTTTCTTTAGACGGTTAACAATTTAATGGTTATGTAAACTACTTATAATGCCAATACAGTCAAATAATGTACATTCCTGAATCAAAGTCACCCATATTTTTTCCACATGCACCGATCTCTTGCAGTCGACACCACATACGTTGCCGTGAATCCTTCCCCTTTTTTTTGTTTTATGTACGCCATAAAACAAAAAAAAGGAGGATTAGCAAGTTGAAGTGGCAGTGGGCAGGGCACATAGTGCGTAGAACCGATGGCCGATGGGGCGGAAAGGTTCTCGAGTGGCGTCCACGTAACGGAAAGCGAAGCGTAGGCCGACCCCCAACCAGATGGACGGATGATCTGGTTAAGGTGGCGGGTAGCAGATGGATGTCAACTGCAAGGGATCGGTCCGCGTGGAAATCATTAGGGGAGGCCTTCGTTCAGCAGTGGACATAATTAGGCTGTAATGATGATGATGATGAGTACGCCATTCGAAAACCGTAACGCTTGCTATCCCTGCGGGCTATGTGTGTCATTCTAGTTCTCCTGGATTGCCTTATTAGCACATCACATTCTCCTATCAAGATAAACTGTTCCAATGTGTTCATTGGGAATCTATCTATACATATATATATATTGGTGTCTATCACTGGGAATTTCAGACATCGTATGATAATAACGTGTCGTATTATCATCTTATTTCATCATGATCATCAATCATCAGCCTATAACAGCCCACTGCATATTACATATTAAATATCTACAGACACTCACATAGCGTCATCGAGCCCCAAAATAAGCATTAGCCTGTATATGGATACTTAACAATGACCATGTTTATGCACACAAATGTTTGTACAGCCCGAGGATAGAACACGGAACCCTAGGTGTAAAAGCCGGCGTCTCAACCATTACATCAAATGGGTGGGCACAGACCTTCCCTCACAACATAGCTATGAGAAGACTGGGCCGTAACCGACCACGCGGGCCCAATTCCCAATGCCCAAATAATGTTGACATAGATTACGACAGATAGTATCACGATCTACAGCATACATATTCATCGTTATAAAATCTCTCCAAAATATTATTATGTATCTAAACCGAAACAAATCTGGCCCAAAAGATTATCAGGAATCCGCTACACACGGGCATAAATCGTCATCGTATAAGTTCCTCGGTAAGTAATCCGCTCAAAGTTATTTATGTCGATAGTTCTGGGGGTTACGAGGCGAGGATGCGAGGGTTATCCAACGGCTATCAGGAAATTAAGTGAACTTTTTGCGGTACTTTCGGACTAGGCGAGGTAACTACCTAATCTTGGAGCAATAATATGTGTAACGGGTGTATGAAACATGTAGGTATTTGATACGTAACTTTGTTAAACATATATTAATAATGTAAAATCCCTGTTTGTTCGATTTGATGTCACAACTGTTACTGGGAAATTTATCAAATTATCGATAAAACTATGGATCGACATAAAACTGATAAAAGACAATGACGAAAGACGATGTTTGCTAAATCTGGAGAATAACACGCTCACGCCCAGCGTTATAGATGGTTACAGATCAAGTTAGGTTGGAAATGTACGTGGCTACATGCCCGTTAAATACAAAAGCAAATAGCACATAGTTATAAAATAATTTAAAAATTTCAGCATCTTTTTATTCTTGGAAATAATGGGGACTATAACCAGCATGCTACGAGCAAATTGCGATTGGTTGAAGACAATTTTTTTGCAATAGTTAAAATCTGTTTTTGTCAAAAATTGCAGACTTTATTTTTTTATAAAAAATAAATAAAAATAAAATATGTTTATTTCAGGCTTAGCCTTAATTGTTAGTTTACAAATAACTTAAAAACTATGTTAGTAAGACATGACAAACAATATTAATTTAAGTATTTCCCACCGTGTGGGGCTCCGGGCACACGCACTTGTGCTTGGACCCAGTGCCACAGAAGGAGGCTGTCCAGCTTGACACTGAGCACGATCAGAATGTTATAAACACACATTTTTAAAAATAGGCAATTTTGTAATTATAACATATTTAGCACGAGCAAAATAGGTAATAGAGCTTATTTGAAACTTACAGACTCAGCGCTCTAGCAGTGATCGCCTATTGCACAGTACTATAAAAACCCATTAGTAGCTAACTTTAGATGAAACTCAAGAGCAAAATAAAAATATAGTGACTTGTATGACAAGGTAGCCTTAACGACGATGTCAATTAAATTAATAATGGTCCAAAATTCCAGAATATTCTTTACGAAGTGTGCCTTTATAGACGTTTTATTTTTCTTTTGTGCTGATGTAGACAATACGTTTTTAAAGACTAATATCATAAACTGTGTGCTTACAAGTACAATACTTTGTCGAGCACAGAGTGGCATCCAAACACAATTACGTACATACCATTCAGTGGTATTTCCACCGCCATATCTCAGCAAATTCTTTTATTATAATATAAAAGACTCTTTTGTCTTTGAAGTGTATCTCGCAAACCGCAGAAAATAAAATAACCAAGATTTCCTCCTCCTTGTCTTTAACTTGAAGATTCGTATTTGAAACGGAAAGCGCAAAATTTTTCATTTTTTTTTTACGAAATATAATATTCGTATAACGGAATTCCAGGGTTAAGCTTGTTAACCATTAAGTACCTTTGGGAAATGTGAGAGATTAAATATTTATTTCACAGACTCAGAAGCTCGGATTCAGTATTGATTAACACCTTCCCTAAGTGATTAATTATTTATGATATTATTAGGTATCGTGAGGTTGCTATACTGAAATGATACGCTCATCTACTAGTACTAGAAATTTATCTGTCTGAACGTATGACGTATGAAGAGTCACTTTAGGCTTATATTATTAGAACAATTGTGTTAAGGCCTAGACTGACCTGACTGGCATTTACATTGTTATTATTATAATATTTATTGATTCAACATTATATAGATATAAATTAAATTTATTTATGTGCAAATATAAAAATAGAATTGTAATGATTATAATTTTAACTAGTAGTTACTATCATGACTAAATGCGATTTTTTAGTCATGATCTTAGTTCTCACCAGCCATATAACATCTCACTGCAAGGTATAGGCCTCCCAAATAGAATGACTGAGGCACGTATTCGTTGCATTAAAAGTGATCGCCATCTATAGGCAACTATAGCATAATGAGATCTAACCCTTAAACAATTTAAAATGCTTTCGAATTTTTTGTGCTATTACCTATTTATAGTGATATTACATTATCTATTTGTACATAACCAATATCGAAAATCGATGAAAATTTCTATTTCACGGAAAGACAGTCATATTTAGAGAACGCCTTTTGAGAACAGACAATATATTGTGTCTTAAATATGACGCAGTCATATTTCTGAACCATGATAAAGGCGTATCTGGTGTATAAAAAAAGGTTATAAAATGTTTACCCGTTCTATATATTTCAAGTTAGCCTCTTACGAGTAATTTAGGGCTGGACATCGTAAGGTTATTTATAAATTGTACTGTGGATATTTTCTTGGATAATTTTGTCATTTAAATTCACAAATACGATGAATTCTAAGTGTCTTACCAAAGTATTTTTTTTTATTTATGTTTTTCTCCCAGAAAAAAAGAAACTTAAGATGTTTGAAATAAATTAGTGGGACAGAGTCAGCATCAAGAGCCCAGGGTCATTAATTGATGGATGTAGCGTCCACTACGCGGAAAAACTAGGAACGATCGTTTATTTCGCCCTTATTTACCCTTGGCGTTGTTAGCAGTTTGTGTTGACATGCCTAATGTAAACGTTCACAAACGATAAATCACTATTGTTCCGTATGGTGGAGTCCTTGACTTACATATGTTTTTGTGTGACCATACCTGCTTTACTAAGAGGTAAGTGCTGTAATTATTATTATAAAGACTTATGTGGTGTATTTCGTTGAGATACCGGCTCTTACGAAAAGGGTTCCGGATTCGATTCCCGGGCAGTACAATCATTTGCGTGCATGAACATGTCTGTTTGTATTGGTCTTCTATGTATGTATTTATATTAATAATTTATAAACGTATGTTTATCCGTATTTAGTACCCATATTACAGGCTAAATGCTTAGATTGAGGCTTGATGGCGCTGTGTGTGTTATTATTTACTAGAACGCAGTGGACTTGCGTTCTAGTGTCTGGTTCAATGCTGAGCAACAAATACCTACATACTTTAAATATATCAATAGATGTTTTATTGTCTGGGGAATAGCCGACTTTTAAATTATTAATTGCATGGGCCATCGTGATAAGAGTCGTCAAAATTATAGCTATCTCGATTTAAGAAGAAGATCTGCTCTAAATTTTACTAAATAGGTATAAGAATTCCATTTTTGAGATGACTATCATTCGCTGTATTCGTAATTTATGTATAAGCTACTAAAAGTTATCTTAGGTCCATATATCTAATTAGCAAAGTCGTAATCATGAGGCATATAGATCGGTTCATTGCCGAATAATTGTACATCCACATGTTCTACCAATTAAATGCGCCACAATTACTGCAACAAACTTTGCTATCTCACCGACCATTGCAACTAACAAGTTATATAATTATTCTACACTAATACGATCGCCAGAACACCGATCACTAAGTCTGGAATCTGCAATTGAGATGAAAACGCGCACAGCTGTAACAAAGGCCAGATATTATATCCGAACAAAAGTGGGGTACCGAATTTAGTCCGCAAAGTAAGTTACTGAGGCAAATAGACTTAAGTTACGGCAGTACGCGCCATCTGTCGGCAGCCGCGGAACTACGGTTCGATGGGAATTCAAATGAAATGGTCGGGTCTTAGACTATTTGTATGAGGATAATGGATAACTCTGCCTTTGGAATTACCAACATCTTATATAATGTTACATAATTTATAAACATACAATTCATTATACTTAATTAATTAAATCAATGTTTTTCTATTTAATCGCTCTATGGGGTAGTGGTAAGCACGTCTGTTTGACGATCGCGTAAGCTAAGTTTTTACTAGGTGTTAGACTCGATAATGAGTCATCTAGGTAGGTACCATCGCAGTGCTAGATATCGTCCCGTGAAACAGGAGTTATATGCACTTATCAGTTTCGGGATGAGGGCACTATAGTTAGTAAAATTACCGGGTATATGAGATCTAGCATCCGTTGTCTCGGGTGACAAGCGCAGAGCGGTATTGACGAAGAATAGTCAGTTTATATAGTGATTTTTTGTTCAATACTGCTCTGTTCGTGGTCAGGCGTATAATTTACCATCAGGTGAGCGAACTTCAAAATATATTATGATATAACAATGGAAAATTTATTTGACAACTAAACATTGTCTTAAGTTGTTTGAAGTCGGTATGTTTTCTGAAGTATATCATCATCATCATCAGCCAATAACAGCATACTGCTGGGACGTCCACATATTTTAGTCATGGGTACATTTATGGAAATTTCGGTAAACAAGTAACGGTAATCTGTAATTTATTTTTTATCTATATTTGCTGCTCACTACGTAGAATCGGGATATCTGGCGCAAAATAGGGGAGGCCAGCAGTGGACTGCGTTAGGTTGAATAGAAGATTCTCACTATTTATAAAATAAAATATACAAGTTAATGAAATATTTTATGCAAATATTATTTGTTTTAAAATAATAAATAAATTTCATTCGCTTAATAAAATTATTTTAAATAAATTTGAAGCTAAGTCAAATGACACCATCGTATTTAAGTAAGCCCCGAATGAATAAATACTGCATAAATCCATCTTCACTGATTTCCCTCATCGCTAAGCACTAAATGTGATGTATTCTTAACAAAGGCCCGGGTTGAAACAAAATTTCAATTATCTAGTCTTTTGTTATCCGTTCACTGGCTATCCTTATTCACATTTACATAGTAAAGGATAACTTACGTTACAAGAGAGTTACGATGTTTTATAAATAATGTGATTTTTTTATTATGTTTTCTTCGTGAGAATAGAAAAGTTCTAGGCAAGATAGCTTTTTGTTTTAGGTCGTGGGTAGGAAAAATAGGCTCGGCGAGGTACGACGACGATTTCACAATTCTTAAAGGCAAAAACCTCAACCACAGACATCCGAATATACAATTAGACTGGACAAGCCGCCAAGTTTATAGGCAGTCCCAGTGTCGCAATTTCTTTTCGGTTCTTACCTGTGAAAGTTATTATAATTTCTTGGTAAATTTACTGATCCTGGTTTGCGATGATGGCATGTTACAATTGCACAGGATTGCATTTTGGGAAAAACGGTAATTTCTTCTAATATACTCGTCTCACAGAGCGTAAACTGGCAGCCAGTGTATGCTCGTTGAGCTTACATTTGTCGCACTTAAAAACGCGGCTTGCCCCATCTCCTGTATTGGGAAATCTGTGGTCTCAACATCTTTGGCACTCGGCGGTATAAAACGTAAATAGAGATATGTAATAGGTACTTGAATATTTTCAAAATTAGGGCAGTAGAAATATGAGAAACGTCCCCACCGAGGAGCACAAGCCAACCTGTAAAGGATGTATAGGCCTTATTCGTCCACGCGGGCCCAGTGCGGATTGGCCGACTTCACGCAAATCTTTAAATCTCTTCGCAGGCGTGCGCAGGTTTCCTCAAATGTTTTCGTTCACCGTAGAGCATGGGATAACCGTAAAATAAAAGCCTGCTACTTTTTTCAATGAATGCAATCTATCATCATTTCAACCCATTGCTGAGCCCAACCCTTCTTGCATCACATAGCTTTGGGCCCATTGGGACGTAACTCACTACGCAGGTGCAATGCAGATTGATGTTAACGACTACCATCCTTAGAATAATGTAAAGCGTCGGTTAAGTCGGAAGCTTATCGTGCCCTACGAAGTCACACTATACTAGACATCAAACAATGCACTTAAACGTTAATTATCGCCGCGTACTTCGAAGTGAGATTTCAATTATCCACAGCATTGTTCCGCCTTCAGTCGCCATTGTCATATTCATGCCTCCTCTGAATATTTTCATTCATCTAGTCGAGGGTTTAATTAATTTTCCTAACTTCAGCTTTTTGAAGGCAGCCGTTTTATTCTGGCTTCGCCGTGTTTGGTAATGGGCAGTGAAACTTTGCCACTAGATAGGGTATGAAGTTATGAATATTGTGGATGGAATACGTATAATAATTGTTATAAAGAAGATTGTTTAACAAGATAAAATAAAATAATTAAATATCCGCTAACATTCACACAGCGCCATCTAGCCCCAAGTTAAGCGTGAAGCATGTATTATGGTATGGTATGGGTACTAAACAACGGATAAACATACTTATATACATTCTTTTTGTAAATATATACATGTTATATATAGAAAACACCCAGACCATTACAAACAGATAAGTTCATGCACACAAATGTTTGTACTGCCCGGGGATCTAACCCGTCTCAACCGCAATACCAAATGGGTCGTCATAATATAATGGGTAGATATGGCATAATAAACAATGAGATTAAATTTTCTTTAAATTTACTTATAACTAGCTGTGCCCTTGTATTAGCCGCGGTAAAAGATATTCTCTCGCAGTAACAAAATACCTTAAATCGCTTTGCAAAGTAACGTCAAAGCGCACAGTCCGCGCGACGTACTCGTAAGCTGCGCGTCGTAAGGTAGAACATTGGGTTAAAAATAAAAGTTTTTTTAAAATAAAAGTCAGGCTGAGTTATTCCTTATTACATAAGCTACCAGCTAATAAATGTCCCATACACATTTGTCCAGTCATTTCAGAAATTACCGGGAACAAACAGACGGACAAAAAATAAAAAATACATTTTGGTGTATGTTCCGTATATAACATAATTATACCAATATATTACATAATATGCAGTGTCCGATCTAGATATCATATAATGTATATTAAAATAAGTTCATAATAATATTGTTACAGATTTATCTAAGTTTATATGTTTCAGTATTATAGTTCTCGCATACGCCAATAATGGCGCTGTACTCCTTTACATCGCGTAAGCATTGTGTTCTCCGAACGCATATAAGTACGAGACTGTTAAATTGTGTTCGCTTCAAAATAAACCTTATTGTTCACATTTTGAGAGTTCTATATTTATCTAACGATTTGGGCCCCATTTTAACATGCAGAAAGTAAACATGGGCGTTATCAGCTATTTCTGGCAAGCCGTACGTAACCGTGATTTGATTTCAATACCGATATTGGTAACCGTTGCCAATATCGGTATCTGAGCCACACGTCTCATTGTACCGCGGATTATTGGCTATCTACCTAGTTATGTTGCTGCATTACGTTGTCTTACTACTCATTTTATTAATTTCGAGTACTTAAAATAGAAATAAGTTTGGATTCTATATCACATTCTTTTATACAAATGGATATTCACTAATGTCACATAGGAAATTTAGAAGTCACATCAAATATGTAAGTACCTAATAATTGGTTTACGCCGGCACGCAGATTAGGCTAGTACTAAACAAAATACCTAATAATTCAAAAACCAAACAAATCTGCTAACCATGTAGTCAAATAAACAATCAATCAGTAATAAATAAAAGGATTGTTGTATAATTGTTTATAAAATTAACATCTATTCAATAAAAAATATGCAAAGTTCTTTTGTTTGTTATTTACATATTAATAGTTTAATCATTCGAAACTTTATCCATATTAAATAGCTGTCAGCGCCATCTATGATATTTGTGCAATTAGTACATTAGAAGTTATTGTAAATTATAAATGTTGTCAAATGTTTGTAAAAATTGCACAAAAATCTGAATAGATGGCGTTAATAGTTGTTTATATCATGAAATATTGCGAGTTCAAAATTAACTAGGCGAATGTATTTTTTTATGTTATTATAAGCAGGCAAACGAGCAGGCGGCTCATCTGATGACTTACAACTCGCTTAGACAGAGAGGGAAGGCATAATATTTTGGCTATCGCTACGGTGGTGGTGACAACTGTGATCGCTGACTAACCAACTAGCGAGCGTACTTAGCTGCCATCGCGTTTAGCGCGTGATATAATACATATTGGTAGCTGAAACGTGCGAGATGTGATAACGCTAATAGCTAAGTTACAGGCATGGTAACGGATATTGGTTACGTTTCGCTATAGCGGACATCATGACTACGCAGAAAGAAAAACGGTTATTTTAATATGATAAAGTAACACTCCAATATTATTTGTTATGTCATAACAATATTTTTTGGTTTTAATTAAGAAATTATACGGTATACTTGCTTAACATCTTATGATAACAAGCACTGTACCACGTTTTTCGGGTACCCAAGTGTATGGTATCCAGGGGTATCGGTGGCGTAGCTGCAAGTATGTTCGATTGTCGATCACACAAGTCGTACAACTGTCGTAATTATAGTTTTTAGATGGGTTACCGAATTATAATATATGGCCCCTCCGTATTTATCTTATTTTTTACGTGACATTTTTTGCCACGTAAACAATTACCATTCTCTCTTCTCTCTTCAACCTATCGTAGTCCACTGCTGGACATAGGTCTCCCCCATTTTGCGCCAGATATCCCGGTCCTCCGCTTTTTCTGCTCCCACCAGCGACCTTCCGCAAGTCGTCGGTCCATCGGGCCGGAGGGCGACCTACGCTACGCTTGCCAAGACGCGGTCTCCACTCCAGAACTCGTCTGCTCCAACGGCCATCGGTTCTACGACATACGTGACCAGCCCACTGCCACTTCAACTTGCTGAAGCTTACAATTACCATTATTAAAACCATATTATTAGGTGGGAAATTAACTATAAGATTTAGTTTTAGTTGTAAATATTAATACTCAACCTAAACAAGAGCGTCGGTGCCTCTCGGTGGCGAACGACCCCACCGAGAGGCACGAGCCTACCTGTATAGGGTGATTAGGACTTGTCGTCCACGCGGGCACAGTGCGGATTTACCGACTTCACACACAACCTTTAAATCTCTTCGCAGGCGTGTGCAGGTTTTCATGTTTTCCTTTACCGTAGGAGCGTCGGATAATATACATATCTTTTCGAAAATTCGATAACACATTGGTACGGGGTGGGATTTGAACCTCAGCTCTCCGGGTAGGAGGGCAACAGTCCACACCATTGAACCACCGACGCTCAATTATTTATGTATCAGTCAATTTGTTACCGCATCCATATTTTTTTGGCACTCAAATAGGGTTTAGCGCCCTTAGTTACGGAGCAAGTAAATTGACTTAACTGAAGTTTATTTTAAGAATTTACTAAACGACCGGCTTTCTATGTTCCAATGCATATTTGAAAATGTTACTTTGTTGTTTACAAGTTTTGTATATACAAGTTGAGTAAAAGTTTCACTTGTTTTTGTTGATGTGTTAAGTTGAAATTAGCTTCGAAGTGTCTGAGTGAGAGAGTTTGATGTAATAATTTTGCGTGAGTTTTTTGCTTTAAGACAGAATTTGTGTTACAAGAAATTAGACTGAGATGAGTCTAAAAAAAACTGTGTTATGACTTTATGAACCAAGTCTGAGGGAGCTTGAATACAATCTTTGTAGGAACTTCAATCGAATCGCTAGTGGAGGATGGATGAGAAAAGCGGATGACCGGGATATCTGGAGCAATATAGAGAAGACCTATATCCAACAGTGGACTGTAAAAGGATGAAAAAGAAGAAGAAGGGACCTTAATTTGACCTCTTCCCATAATACCTACCTCATAATAATTGGTACACTCAATTGGACAGAAGTGTGAAATAACCAGTGCGATTTTATGGGACAATTATAATTTTAAAACAGGGCAACGTTAAGACACATTTTAAAATAAAATCATTGCCTGTCCTCACTCTATTACCCTACTCACAGCGTCACTAAAATTAAAATTACTGTGGCGAGAGTAATAGGTTAGGACGAGATCTCTTGATTGTTGAAGCCTTGCCCTCGTCCGGTTATTCTATGAAGGTCATCCACGGCTGATGATTAGGAACTAAGAACGAATAAGTCCTTAGTCACTGTGAGGAAACACAATATAATAAGAATTATTACCCCTTTCAAGGCTAACTTTAACAAGCTCCAAAACTAACCCTGAATCTAATCCAAAACTAACTTGAATCTAGTATTATAATTGCTCAGCTGAACTCATAACACGGTGTTCTACGCCGAATATTCTGCAGCCATAACCTAATTACAATGCTGATCGATGAACTAGTCAGATGCAACGTAAGCTTTTTACACCGACGCCATTTTATGACACACATAAACGTGTGTATACGACAAGATGGCGTCGTGGGTATAATTCACTCGCGGCTCTATACTGTCATTATGTTTATTTAATAAGCTAGAACTTGAGTTACAACTTTATGTGTTATTCACATAAAAAATAACTTATAATACATTAGTGCGATTTTACAGTGTCATCTTAAATGCTCGATCAATCGGCCTGTAACGTCACACTTTACAGCACAGCCTTATCATACGGCGTAGCAATGTAACTAGCCTACGATACGTGTCTAATTGGACAGTAATGGGTGACTATATGAGAATGGTAACAATGACTTTACTAAACCGTAACATACAGGAGAGACTTGAGATAAATCTTTTCGTTTCCATACAAATTCCCGATTTCATGCTTAATTACCGTCCACACGTGATCGTCCACAAAAGCGATTGACCTTTAGCCTTTGAGCCTCTCATCAAGGGTCCATCAGCTGTTATGCATGAGGTTGGCTTTTATTCCAAAAAGCCACTTACCTCCCTATGCTATATACTGTCTTCAACCTATCGCAGTCCACTGCTGGACAAGTGTCACTTATTTCAAGTCTTTATCCCGGGCCTCCAGTATCCTTTTTTTTACGTCTGGAGATGCAGTGACGCACTATCCCCATTGGCGGGGGGTGTGTGGGACTCGAGTCGAAGTAGACCCCCTACCCACTAAAACCAGACGAAACTCCATTCACCGTGAGACCGGGTTACGGGAAACATATTACATCCGCGACATCCAGTATCCTCCAGTATCCTCATTCAACCTCTAATGTGACCTTTCATAAGTTGCCGGTGCATCAGGCCAGATTCGTTCAACGCGACAAAAAATCGCAGACCGATTTCCAGATGCAATCTTGCGTAGTCCTTATTCAACGAAAAACTATTTATATATAAGGATATACAAGAGTTTGGAGTACGAGTATAATTCTGGCACAAACTGGCTGCAAAGAAATACGAACGAATATCTAGAAAAAAATACAATTGTAGTATGACGTTATTTATTCAGTTATGGTAAACGCTAGTAAAACTTATTGTTAGGTAACTGTTATTAAGTTAACTCGAACTTAACGACACGTGTAACGGCCCTTATCCAAACTGCCAATCTTTAAAACACAACAGCCAAACACGGATTTATTAAGCCAATTAAGTGTTCAACATGTCAAAACAACATGCCAAGTATTGTAAGTTTGTGAACTGAACTGTTCCGTAGGTCGAACTCGTTTAAGAGCTACGTCGAACGTTCTGACAAGGTACTTGTATTGGAATTGGAAGATCTGGTTGAATTCGAAAAACCTTTTGTAGGTACCTAAGCTACGGCACTATTTATATATTACCGTAACTTGATTTTCATCATCAGATACATCCCCACCGAGGAGCACGAGTCTTCCCGTATAGGGTGTATAGGCCTTAGTCACGCAGACGCAAGCCCAGTGCGGATTAGCGGACTTCACGCGCAACCTTTTAATTACTTTGTAGGCATGCACACGTTTCCTCACGATGTTTTTCTTAAACGTAAGAGCGTCGGATAAACGGATATATAATTTCGAAAATTCGAAGACATTGGCACGTGACGGGATTTGAACCTTCGCAACTGCGATTGAAAAGCAACAGTCAACAACAAATGAATAAAATGTTATAAATATATTGTGAAAAACGTTGAAGGCTTTGCGTAGATACTTTTGCTGCTATAAAAGCCATGGTAACTCCGAACAAAACTGCAACGGTTTTAATTGCGTTGGCACCAGCGGACATCAAACGAATGTGTAGTGTTCGCGATGCCTTAGTCTTTTTGTTTGAAATCGTCCATCAGACTCACGGTTTACATGGAAAATATTTTATTTTTAATATGTTTCGGTGCACATTGCTTATTTAGGGTTTTGTCCCAAAATGAAAGAAAAGGAAACTTATTTATGGTCACTTTGTTTGATTATAGAGATCCTTTATTCTAGGTACGCGTTACAATACTTTGTTTCTATTAACTTTGCTGGGAAAAATACTTGGAATGTCATAAAATTAAGTATTGCTTACATATATAGGAAAATACTTTCATATAACGGTACAATGTGAATTTAGAATAAACGATTAAAAAAACTAGGAACCTGAACCTATACTCTTCCTGATCTATGATTCTATTTGATTTGATATGAATCTATTTTGATGATAAACTCAACTCTGTTATGTAGATCATACAGTGTAGTATATAAACATAAGTTAATTCATAAATATCAAAATATACGCTAGTACATTTGCTTGGAACGAAGCCAAATGTCTTCATTAGAATTCTATCGAACATCTGTTTGTCTCGATTTGATAATAATATTTGTGGCAAGACAAATAACAGCAAGTGAAATAAAATAATATTATTGTAATATTATGTGTTGTTGGTAGGTATTAAAAAGTAAAAATTTACGAAAGTATTATTAATTAATAAAAAACCTACACAGCATATAGGCCCGGTTTTCTTTTATTTTTTAAGCAATAACTTTATTCATGTTCACTTACACTATGTCTATGCTGCACAGTGATCGAACCTGGAACCTTTGGTGTAGTAGACAACATTTTAACCATAACGCCACATGAGTTGTCAAAAACAAAATCATAATAAATTCACGTCCCCACAGAGAGGAACGAGCCTACCCATAACGGGTGTAAAGAATCAATCTCCGAACTGGTGGTGGATTTAACTAATTTCAACTTATGTTTAGATTCAACATTTTTTCTAGACTTAAAAATAAATAAAAAATTGAGTTTGAGTTTTGAGTATAGTGATATAAGTCATGGCCACCCAATAGACCGGTTTGTGACTTCTTTGCACGTAAAAGGTTTAAGGTTCAGAAAGCGAATAAGATTGTAACATTTTATTGATAAGCGTACGAAATGATAGTACACTTATTGTTAAAACGTATCCATTGGGGACTCGCAACTGAAAAGAAATACAGAGTGCCGGGGCCGGATTAAGAGAGCGTGGGGCCTGCAGCAATTTCGAATAATGGGCCCCTAGTTTTGTTCTAGGATTCCGACTTTAGTATACACTTAAGTCGGATTCCTTGAACAAAACTAGATTAAACAATCTATACATTGAAAGGGTAGAAATGTAATTATATTATGCTAGCCTAAATATAGCTATTATAAATTTAATATTTACAATATATCAGCTAAATAACTATAGTTAACAATAATGTGATAAGAGTGTATGTGATTAGACTATCTATGCAAGAAATGTAAACGTTTGGATGACATTTAAATTACTATGAGTTATTTTGTGTTCTCATAAAAGTGACTGTACATGTCTTTTTAGCGATTTTTTTTAAACCAAACATTTACTTCAAAAAGTTCTAGGAATAGTCCATTTTTTTTATTGCGGTCAAACAGATGTTGTAGCGCGGGGCCCGTAGCATTTGATACTCGATGTCGCTAATCCGGTACTGGCAGTGTGCCTTGCCGACTTTTATAATGGGTAACGGTAAAAGAAAATGGGAGAGAGAGAGAGTAATAAAATCATAATAAAATGTTCATCATCAGCGTATAACTTACCACTATACTCGTATAGTACAGACCTTATACGCACAGCATTGGCAATGAAGAGATTGGCTTGGAACCAACCATGCGAGCCTAATGCGCTTTACTAATATTATAACCGACATAGCCACCCACCAACAAAGACCTAAGTGCTTACAGCTATCTCTAAACAACATTAAAATAATATTGCTTTGCCATGTTTAGCACAAACATTCTGAAGTATCATTATAGTAACACTGTTTTAAGAGATGGCGGTAACCGTACCGGACCGCGAACTCTTTCACACAAAAGATTTGAAGTTCAAAAAGCAATTTTGATTAAAACCATTCTTACCATTATATAATGAAGTATTCAAAAAGGAAGTATTCAAAGACAGCCCTGCGCAGAAAGGGAAATAAGATGGAAACAGCTATTGAATATCGCTCTTTTTCCGCTCCCGCAGAGCACTTCGGGGATTCGGTCAACCGGATGCTCTAATTGACGATGGATTTTCTGTTCGCATTTTACTCTCAATGCTATGCTATTTGGGAATGAGTGACAATTTTATTAGTATTTCTTGGTAAGGCTATAATAAATTATAAAAAGGTCATATATTGACCTTTTTATTATATTTCAAGTGTTTTACCTAATTATTTAATTTTATTCGGCAAGTTACGTCGGGTCTTCACGTCGACGATTCCGCAATGCTTGAAGACAAAAGTCTTTGAGCAATGTCCTACCCGTACTAACATACACAGCTGAGACATGGACACTGACTGCGGGATTGGTCCACAAGTTCAAAGTCACTCAACGCGCAATGGAGCGAGCTATACTCGGGGTCTCTTTCTTAGGGATAAGATCTGAAATGATTTAATCCTTAAGAGAACTAATGTTACCGACATAGCCCGCCGGATCAGCAAGTTGAAGTGGCAGTGGTCTGATCACGTATGTCGCAGAACCGATGGCCGTTGGAGCAGACGAGTTCAGGAGTGGAGACCGCGTCTCGGCAAGCGTAGCGTAGGACGCCCTTCCGCCTGATGAACCGACGACTTGCGAAAGGTCGCTAGTGGGGGCTGGATGAGAAAAGCGGAGGACCGGGATATCTGGCGCAAAATGGGGGAGACCTATGTCCAGCAGTGGACTGCAATAGGATAAATAGATAGATTTAATTTTATATGAGTTTTTAAATTATTAGGTATTTTATTTATTAATCATTCATTCTTTGTACGCGAATGACACCTGGTGTTTAAAACAATTGATTTTCAATTGTGTCCGGATTCCTGGTATTCAAAGGGTGAAATCATTATGTAAGCCATTAACATCACAAATGTTATCAATACGCTGTTGTTTTTTTCAGTGATAAGGTTAATAAACTCACTTAACCAATTAAAATAAATAAATAAAATATCCACTGACATTCACACAGCGCCATCTAGCCCCAAGTTAAGCGTTAAGCCTGTATTATGGGTACTAAACAACGGATAAACATACATATATACATATTTTTTTTTGTAAATACATACATATTATACATAGAAAACACCAGACCATTACAAACAGACATGTTCATGCACACAAATGTTTGTACTGCCCGGGAATCGAACCCGGAACCCTTTGTTGCGGCGACCTCTCAACCGCAACACCAAATGGTCGTCGAATACATCTAAGCACAAAAAAAAAACTTATTTGTGATATTTGTTAACAAATTCAATAATCTTAAGTAGGTTCTTAAGAATGCATCGGGTATATAATTTAATAAGAATTTTATTTGCCAATTCTTTTACAAATTTTACCTTAGCCTATAATGCTTTTAACGTTTGCAAAAAGCCGTAAACACTTTTACTTTGTGTTATAAACTATGTTAATTGTAAATCATTTTCTTGTTACAGATCGGCACTTTAAAGAATTTCTTCTTATTGTCCCATCCACACGTCAGTAAAAGGTCACTTAATGCCAGCAACGATTTCGTCACGAGACTCAAAAACGATCCACAGGTAAGATAAATCATGTTAAATATTTCCATACAAAATTATACCATAGCCAGCCTGCCTTGGTATGGATGGTAAGTGACACGTCCGACCATGACAGAGCGGCATTGATTGAGACCAATAAACGTTAATATTCTCCACCAATGCCGCACTGCACTTGACACCCGAGACAACAGATGTTAGGTCTCTTATATCCGGTAATTTTATTGACCTCATCCCGAAACACAGAAGTGAAAAACATTTCATTACAAGGAACCATATCTGGCACTGCGGTAATAGATAGTACCTAGTAGTCTCTCGTCTTGTTACTGAGTCGTCTGGTAGTACCTAGACGACTCAGTCTCGACAAGACGAGACTTCTACCTAATAATACAGAGACTCCCCTAAGAGACGTCGATAGCATCATAAGTTTGAGATGACTTAATTATAAAAGCCAAACTGTTTCTTGCGCCAATGCTATTAAATGGTTGACCAAGAAACCGCGATATATTTCCCTGGGGGATTCAACGACTGCATCTTGATGCTAGTCCTTGGTTTCGATGGACAATATCTTGAGACTAAAAGATGAAATAAGATAACCAATATTTCACCTTTACACGAGTTAGAATAAGGCAAATTAAACGTTAAAATATAATAGTCATAACTTATTTATGCCATTAAGCAAAAGAAGTATTAACCTGAGGGTAAAAAACACATCTGTCTATGGGAAAAGCATTGTTGCCTATGGAAAAAGAAACTAATAATTGCTATCAACACTACGACTACAGATTTTTGGATTCATAAATCGACAATAAAATAATAACATATAAATTGTTCAGTCCATTTGGACATCGGTATCCTTTGTCGAAAATTCGAAAATACATTGGTACGTGTCGGGATTTGAACCTCAGCCCTCCCGGTAGGATGGCGACAGTCCACACCACTGAGCCACCGACGCTCTAAATATATGTACGTTATCCGACGCTCTTACGGTGAAGGAAAACATCGTGAGGAAACCTTCATGCACCCCTGCGAGATTCGAAGGTTGTGTGTGAAGTCGTCCAATCCGCACTGGGCCCGCGTGGACGACTAAGGCCTATACACCCTATACGGGTAGGCTCGTGCCCCTCGGTGGGGACGTTTGATGAGCTGATGATGATGATGATGATCCTTTGTCGGTGGCTCATTGATGTGGACAATTGCCTTACAATCTTGAGGATTCAGGTTCAAATCCCAACACGTACCAGTGGTGGGATTTGAAATTTTCGAAATTATATGTAATTTATTCTTCGCTCTTACGATGAAGGAAAACATCGTGAGGTAATCTGCGCACGCTAACAAATAAATTCAAAGGCTGTGCGTGAAGTCAGCCAATCCGCACTGGTCGCGCGTGAATGACTAAGGCCTATACACCCTATAAGGGAGTAAGTAACATACACCACAATATCAGTAAAAGCTAAGAGGGTTAGCAACTAAACTTAACCACTAAGCGTTAAATTAGAGACGCTCAACTCCTCCATACTAAGGCGCAACGCGAGACGCGCATTTCGTCGGCATCTCCGTGTTTCTTGCAGTTTATGGGTCGCTTCACGACAAGCACGCGCACTAGGAAGTCTATATGCATCTGTAATACGTCACATGTGCACATTGCACATATTTAATGCCTGATTGCTTTTATCGTCATATAAATCGCTGAGGCTTCGTTTCCAAAGGATAAAACGACCCCCGTCCTTTTATAAAGACTTAGCTAAGCTTCTGTCGCTCGCTAGACTGAATCTATATATATTTTTACCAATACTTAATATGATAAAAATTGAAAATATAATTTGCTTTATATAATTATTTTGATTACAAATGAATCTGTATTCAACACAAATTTTTTGAAAAGAACTACTGAGTTTCTTGCTGGTTTCTTCTCAGTGGAAAACTACCTCCCGAACCAGTGGTAGCTTCATTTGACATTCATAAGTGTTCTATAAGGACCTAAACTGAATAAACACTTTTCATTTTCATTTTTTAAGTTTTTTTTTTATTAAAGAGGCGTCATATGTAGTGCTCGGTTGACGATCGCACTGTGTTCTCATTTTAAGATGGCTCCATGTTTTGGAAGATATTTTAAGCCTTAGCACCCAGCTACTATCTTAGAATGGTAGTCGTAAATACCCACCAGTCTGCATTTAATCCGCGTGGTTGAATGCCGCCTCTCTCTCAAGTATCTTCCAAAATTGTGCTCTGCAGTGGTTTATTTACCGGTTTGCTGTTTATCAGTTTGAATATTATAAAATAAGCTTTTATTGTAAAGGCCTTACATCTCTTAAATATACATACATACATCGGATAGCTTGATTTATCTATATTATTGTTTTAATGTTAATATGGTTACAAAGTTAATGTTTTGTTGAATTTTAAATACTCACGTTTGTTAATATATGACTTTACCAGTTTTTATACTAATAAGTCATCACGCCACTTTATCTTCCGTTTTTTCTATAATATGGAGCGTCGGTGGCTCAGTGGTGTGGACTGTCGCCTTTCTACCGGGAGGGCTGAGGTTCAAATCCCGACACGTACCAATGTATTTTCGAATTTTCGAAAAATATATGTACGTTATCCGACGCTCTTACGGTGAAGGAAAACATCGTGAGGAAACCTTCATGCACGCCTGAGAAGAGATTCCAAGGTTGTGTGTGAAGTCGTCCAATCCGCTCTGGGCCCGCGTGGACGACTAAGGCCTAATCACCCTATAAGGGTAGGCTCGTGCCCCTCGGTGGGGACGTTTAATGAGCTGATGATGATGATGATGATGAAATATCAAATATACAAGTTATAAAGTAATTGTGAACTTAATGCCACGTTAATAAGTGCTAAAAGCTCATTTTCAACGTTATAAACTCTCTCTCTGTTAATAAAAGCCGGGAGGAGAAAAATGTATGCTAAAGAAAATTCGTGTATTGTGTTGTTGGAATAATTTACCTCTTTACTTTTGTATTTTCATGTTGCTAATTAGCGCGCGGCGTATTATTGCCTTTACTTTATTGGGAGCCATGACAACATGGCTTAATGCGTTAATTGAAAATAATTTTAATCGTTTTTCTGTTCACAAAAAAAGGGGTTTGTATCCCCTTTTGCCTGATATAAAGTACCTACTTTACGACAGTGCGCCTAGGACGGAGAATGCTAAAACAAGATAACTTTTCTCTCTCTCTTTAACCTATCGCAGTCCACTGCTGGACATAGGTCTCCCCTATTTTGCGCCAGACATCCCGGTTCTCCGCTTTTCTCATCCAGCTTCCATCAGCGGCCTTTCGCAAGTCGTCGGTCCATCGGGCCGGAGGGCGCCCTACGCTACGCTTGCCAAGACGCGGTCTCCACTCCAGAACTCGTCTGCTCCAACGGCCATCGGTTCTGCGATAAGATAACTTAATTAGAATTAATTTTGAAAATCCTAGATTGTTCTGGCTAAATGGTATAGGTAATATGCGTGTTGTTTGAACCACATATTCCGGTTGTGAGTTCCATAGCTTCGCAGTTCAAATAAAAATATTTGGTTTAAAAACGCTTTGTACGACAAGCGACACTTTGGAATATCCATTGTGTTTTGTCATATGTTAGGTTGACTTACCATACAATTGTTGGCCTCTTCTTTTAAGTGCCCCGCCTGCGTGAGTACGTCGACTCAGCAGGCCTCCTTCCCGACGAGCAGTTTGGGTTTCGAACCAAACACTCGTGCGTACATCAAGTACATCGCATAGTTTCAATCTTGCAAGGCCCCACAAAACGGGAGCATTATTCTTCGATGTCGCAAAAGCGTTCGACAAAGTCTGGCACGAAGGTTTGATATACAAGTTATACAAACTAAACGTGCCCGACCGTCTAGTACGCATAGTGCGCGAATTTCTATCAAATCGCACTTCCGATATCGTATGGAGGGCACTCTATTCCCCTCCCACCCCCTGCGGGCAGGCGTACCGCAGGGCTCGGTGTTATCCCCACTCCTATTCACGCTATACACTAGCGACCTCCCGGAGTTCCGTCCCTCCCCGCTCAGGACGAACATCGCGTTGTTTGCCGACGATACAGCCATTTACTGTTCGTCAAGGCACGCGGGCCCCATAGTAAGGACCCTCCAATAGTCCGCCAACACGCTAGGTGATTGGTTTAGGAAATGGAGGGTCGAGGTCAATCCGGATAAGAGCGCGGCGGTCCTCTTTCAGAAGAAAGGCGCGCCGTCCGGTCGATCCCTCCCACGTCAGGTAACGCTATTCGGGCGTTCTATTCCGTGGGAAAAGAACACCCGATACCTAGGCGTCACTCTCGATAGTAGTCTAACCTTTGGGCCGCACATCAGAACAGTGCGCAACCGGGCTGCATTTGCACTCGGGCGCCTCCATTGCCTATTAAACACGCGTAGTAAATTATCCCTTAGTAATAAGGTGAGAATCTATCTACACTGCGTGCATCAGGCCATAATGACGTATGCCGTGTGGTTACGCACACGCTGCGTCCAACACGTCCATAGGCTACAAGTCATTCAGAACAAATTCATGCGTAGGGCCACGGGAGCGCCGTGGTTCATACGCAACTTGAACCTTCATTTAGACTTAGGGCTGCCTACTATTTCGTAGTACCTAAAGTTGGCGTCCAAACGCTTCTTCGACTCGGCAATAGCGCATTCAAACCCGCTCCGCTCATTGTCTCCTCTGCTGATTATTCAACAACAGCAGCTATAATATTTCACCTCGCGCGCGTAAACGTCGCGTCCACGGGACTGCTAGACGATCGGACGACCCACCACGGTCGCCGCCGCATCGGCGCCGAAATAGCTAAATCACTAAGATTACACTCCACAAACCGAACACTATCCCGCCACCTTCCCATGGCCTGACTCAACCTTCCGGTTATACAGGCCTAAGCACGGGAGGTGCGCGCGGAACTATGCTTACGCTATCGCCGCGCGCACTTCATGACTCCCTACAAATTAATTTAACTCTTGTCCTAGTGTCCCAGTCTTTTGTCCTAGTGTCCCAGTACCCACAAACCGACAACCGAGATTCCCGCCCCCGCCGGCGGGGCCATCGTCGCGTGCCTGTAGGTTCGCATAGTCCCTATTCGCGTAACCGCATGTGCCGGGCGCTTTCTCCCCAAACATAGTTAGGCTACCAAGCCCCCCCCCCGCAACGCCCTAAGCCGAGGTTCGATCCGTTCGGGGACGCCCTTAGGCTCGTTGTGTAAATACTAAGGCTGAGAGCCATCTGCGCTCACACTTGCCCGGTGAAGCTGTAAAGGCCATCTGCGGCCAACAGCAGTAGTTAGTTAAAAAAAAAATTTTAAATGCAAAGCACCTGTGCCAGAAAAGTAACACCTCATCTTCATCACAGCAATAAAAACCCGTATAATGTGGGTGTCGTATGTGTTAGCGTGTTCATGTGTGTAAATGTGCGTGAGTGACAAAATTAATCTCATCCAGCCTCCACCAGCGACCTTTCGCAAGTCGTTGATCCATCGGGCCGGATGACGTCCTACGTTTGCCAAGAAGGTTTTGCGACATATGTTACCAGCCCACTTCCAATTCAACTGCTGATCCGGCCGGCTATGTCGGTCACTTTAGTTCTCTTACGGACCAAAAAATATATTATTCGTAGGTTTTACACAGCTTCAAGTTTTAATCAAATAACCCACATGATGTCATTGATCTAATAACTTTCAATTTTCATCCAGAGACCATCTGCAACCTTCTTCAGGTCGTCGTTCCATCTTGTGGATGGCGATCCAACTCTGTACATGGTCTCTATATAAAAAAACTTTCAGTATCAAAAGCCATTCAATCTTGGGACTGTGTCCCTGCCCATTGTCACTTCAGCTTGGTTACGCTAATACAGATCTTAAATGAATTTAAAATATTGTTCAAAATATTTTATTAAATATGTCATCGCTGTTATTGAAATTACAAAATTAATTAAATCAAAATTCATAACCCGTAAAAACAACTGTAAATGCAAACTTCCAATTGTTCGAAAAACTTCACCAAAGAAACTTCACCACTTCATTTCCATTATTATTTTCACAAACAGCGCATTGTTTTTTGAATATATATTTTTTATTAATTCACGCTTTGATTTGAATAGGGTGTCTTTAAAAGTTTCGCGATCGTCTAGAGGTCAAGAAAGTGAGGGTAAATGAAATGAATTATCGCTTTCATTCGGACGAAACCCTAAAATGTAGGTCTGGAAATTAAACACGGGATTTAGGTGAGGATACGACAGATAGAAGATATTAAAATTGTATCGGTTTTGGATTAAAGGCTCAGTGCTGGCGTGTCATTGATTAATGATCTAGTTGCACGAATGAGTGCCTTAATAATTCAAACGTATGTGTGTAAGTATACGTACGTTATTGAGGTTGCATACTTGATTACATGGAATATGTGAGAATTACGCGTTAACGGCTTTTATGGTGATGTATAAAATCACCATATGTCAGCTAAGTACTTACAGATCAGCATTTATATTATAGGCTCTTTAAAAATATTGAATAATATGGAACTCAGTATCAAATCAATTACCAGATACCAGACCAAAGAGATCAATTAGTCTTGGATGAGCGAGTCAAGAGAATTGATGTCCGGCAATGATATAGCAAAATATTATTCTTTTTTATATATAATATCATTGAATTTAAGGGAACGAGCCAAGCCAGAGTCGCGATTCATTCCTGTTTGGGCCTAGCTAGATTTTTATCGGTCAGCATTAATAAATATATTTTTTAAACCCTACAAGGAAACTTGCACTTTTTACTTAGGTTGAATAGGAAAGCGGCGCCAACCGCTTTCTGCTAAATGTGTTTTACACATAGCCATCTAGTCCTAAACCAAACATTAGCCTATTATAATTATATTAGTATAACAATAATGGATAAATATAATTTTTTACATATGAAATACATATTATACATAGAAACATCCATACCAGACACAAAAGTATTTGTACAGCCCGTGGATCGTACCCGGAATCCTTGGTGTACTAGCCGAAGCCTCAACAATTACACCAAATGGGTCTACAAAAATCATATTTTCTCTAACCCGTTTCATACGATATGCGTAAGAGGTACTGGGCTACTAATTGTTTTCTAAGCTGCGGTCACAATACGGAATAGCCGGTACAAAAATTGCTGGTTTAATGAAGAATGTGGAATGAGGAATAAGATGTGTTTTAAACACAATTTCGACTTCTTTCATGTAATTTTAGGGTCAAACACGAAGTTCTATGTATTAGTGCTATATATATTCGAAGCCTTATCACCCATAAAGTGATCGCCCTAGTTAAGCAACAGTGGTTCATTTGAATAATATATTCTGTATCAAAGTATTGCGATACATCAAAAGGCTCGGTGATCTTGGAAACAAGGATTATGAGTAGATTACCTTATTGTAGCTTATTTTGTCATTCATAGAAAGCTGTGTTATTACATCCCTTGTACGAGTACGAGTACCTATAATATTTCTGTACAACAGGTAAGATGGGCAATGCAGCAGCGAGAAGTGAAGCGGACGAAACGCGATCACCGGTGGAGTCCACGCCACGTCATGAGGCAATCCAGCCCCCCATCCTTTCCGGACCCTTTGTTCAAGGAACAGTGGTATTTGGTAAGGAAATTATGATATTCTCATTTATTTTTAATATTCAGGGTTAAGTCACTTAGCGACAATGTCCGCATGTAATTTAATATTTTCAACCTATCGCGGTCCCTGTTGGACATAGGTTTCCTCGTTTTTGCGCCAGATATCCCATTCCTACGCTTTTCACATCCAGCCTACACTAGCGGCCTTTCGCAAATCGTCGGTCCGTTCGGGCCGGAGAGTGTCCTACGTTACGCTTGCCAAGACGCGGTCTCCACTCCAGAACTCGTCTGCTCCAACGACCATCGGTTCTGCGACATACGTAACCAACCCACTGCCAATTAAACTTGCTGATCCGGCGAGTTATGTCGGTAACTTTAGTTCTATTGTAAATAACGTTATTTCTGATTTTATCTTTAAGAGAGACTCCAAGCCTAGCTCGCTCCATTGGCCGTTGAGTAGTTTAGTAACTATGTGTATGTAAATATGTGTTATCGTAAAAGTTTTTCACATCTTTTTCGTCGTAATATCAATATATTTTGGAAAGAGCAAAACAACACAAATATTGTAATACAAACTGAAGAGACTTTGCGCATATAATTGTTTTTATATTGAGCAATCAACATTTATTTTTTATTTTTATATTATTTATTCTTTGATTCATTGCGTTTGTGTTGAAAAAACACTTCGAAGCATTGTTAACGAATATTTTGCTTCAGAACGGTGGGGCAGCTGACGGCTTAGACATGAACGTGGGCTACGCATGGAGAAAAGGGTACACCGGAAAAGGCGTCGTCATTACCATCTTAGACGATGGCATCCAGCCAAATCACCCAGATTTGTCTCAGAATTACGTAAGTGCCTAATTAGATTTTTTCCACCGACTCTAATCTAGTCCTATTTAAGCAAGAGCGCCTTGTACTTTGGTAGTTCTTCGCACAGAAATAAAGCACATCATACGATAAAAATAGACAATTATAGTATAGTTTTACAACACAACCTACTACGTAATGGAAAAGATGAGCTAGTAGACATGGTACGAATATAAATATAATTAATTGAAAAAATAAAAATTATTTCCCTTTCTCAAATAGCAACATATTTGAGAAATAACTGATACTGAACGGGGGGTTACAAAATAGTTTTATAAAAAACATTACTTAATTTCAAATGTACGAAATACTGTTTTTTTTCTACAACTACTTACGTGTTGGTGTAGAGAAACATTATTATGTTCAAATTAAAATTAATTTAATCTGTGGTGCACAAATAATTGTTAAACGATTTAACATTAATGATTTGTTTCCTGTGACGTTTTCTATAGCGTACTGAGTTGGCATCACTAAAGATGATATTAATCCTTCTTAAATGACGCTGCTGTAATCTCAGCGTTTCATTAACCTATTGAACGCTGAGAATCCAGATATAATAGGAAATCTATTGTGTCTGATGCCTTAAGGCGTCATTGGCAGTCAGTGACCTTTGAGGCGTCATTGGCAGTCAAAGGTTTAAAGTTTAAAGTTTTTTTTATTCAGGTATTTTTGTAAGCCGAGACCGAGTACCTACGCTCTAGCGCACTAGTTTAAAAATGGGACAGCTGAATATTATTTAATTTTGTTTTGAAGCAATTGGATTGTGACAATTTATGTGCGCTGTATAAAGTTTCTGTTGTTGTTTGTATTTTTTTATGCCTTTTATAGATAGTGTAATGACTGCAATAATCCACTGCCGTGGTATTGCCTGAATAATATCATTAGAACCTTCAAGAAAAGAGCGCATTTTATACTAAAAGGCAAATAACGCACCGGTAACACTATTGGTGTCACCAAATACCTTTTAATACTTTTTCTTTTAAGAATCGAGTGTTTGTGTGGACTGTACCGAAGAGCAAGCATATTAACTGTTATTCTTTTTTTCAGTTTTGATATAATCGATTTATCGTTTTGTAATAAATTATAAATACTAAGTGAAGACTCAAATACAATTTTAAAACGATTTCCATAGAGAAAAAAATCACCGTCGACAAAAATCCGGGACGGTGGCGTGCAGCCAAATAATCTGATTCTCGCGGGAGCTCCGTAATTACTATTTTATAGGCAACTTTAGTGCTTTTTTAAAGTGCGATGTTTTAATTAACACAGGTTTGAAAACTTCGTACAAATTGCTGGCAACTGTTTTACGGGGCTTGCAAGTTTTAACTGGGATGACAATTCGTTGACAAGCTATATTTAGGTTACAAATTAATTCTATATGCCCAGAAAAAATATGAATAAAAGTTTATTAGAATTATTTAATCGTATTTGGGATATATTATGCATCTGCTTGCACTAAAATAGTTTGGCTACAGCTATAAACGTCAAATACTTCTAATTAAAACCTTTTAACTGCTAGAATTCTATACACATATAAAAGAAATTATTTCTGTTGCATAAATGCGTAAAGCGATTAAAGGGTTAATCATTATTAATTAAAAATTTAATTTAATTAGGAAGAACCTCTTTAAAAGAATCATGTTAAAAGTGAGTTTCGAAGCATATAACGATATGTATAAAAGGTATATTAATTTTAGTGTCATAGTTGATTAAAATGCTGACATCATCATCTGCCTATAAAGATTCCCTGACGGGTACAGGCCTTCCCACGCAGCATACGAGTAGCTGTAGGAAGTCTCGCTCTGTCATGTTTAGGTGTAACACTTACCATCAGGTGAGAGCCCTGTGCACTCATACAATAAAATAACTGTGTCCACTACACATAAAAAAAACTTCGACTTATTTTAGTCTATTTCTAAATTGGAATGCACATCGAATTTTCATTGTGCCACAGGAATGAAAACCCGTTATTCTCGTGTAGCTCACCCGCATACGATGTTTTTTCCTCTTTTGCTGTTATTGTAGGGATCAGATTCTGCTCTTTTATTATTTAATAGTGGCTAATACTTGTTTCATTTGGCTAGTCTTTAACAATTTTATGAACACTTTATTCTAACATTGAAGTAAAAAAGTGTTTGACTTTTAAGTTCACTATTGTGGATTCTTTATTACAATTCGATAGTGTGACAAAAAAAAATATGTATACATGAAGCATTTTTTTTTTAAGTTCCCAAATATGCAAATTGCTATAGATAGGTTGATTATAATACTTTACGGTTAAACTTTATCACTTACGACATGTTTTTTATTATCATATTTATTTTTTAATTTTACTCTTACGAGCATAAATACAGATTAAATAAAATCATAACACATTTTTTGTTTTGTAAGACAAAAAGCGAACGCCATATAAAGCAATATGAACGCTAATTAAGATTAAATCAAAAACATTTTAATCCTACAGTACAAATAAGTTTTATAAACATTGTCTCTTGTTTCTGAATACCATTAGATGGCAAACACATTATTAATAGTCCCAAGTTTCGAACGTTGCTTTTGTTTAAGTAACAAATGTTAAGTACTTGGGCATTTAAATTTGCAACCATAAAAACTTTCAGCAAGCTCCTGGCTAGCATTACAAAGTTTCGCAAATGCTATTCATTTACTTTTCAATCAAGATACTTATAATCCGCTCCATTCAAAGTTAAATAGGTTGATTTGAGACGTATATTTAAATTGCGCGATTGTTGGTTCTATAATAACGGGCAGTGGATTTTTTTTTGTTTGAATCAACTTTATCGTTTTATGTTGGACAGTGTTTTATTTTTATTTGTAGCTATATCCAGCATTTCTGATTGAAGGAAAGCTATTATCCCCTTGCTAAATGAATGAAATTATAAATAAAATTTTACGTTCATATCACTATTTTAAGTTTTATACTATTTTAAAAGTTTCAATGGTATATAAAACATGAATATGATTCTTTTGTTTATATTTACATAGTAATATTATGAGTCGATTTTTATAAGGTTTTAATGCACCTTATATCATTGTGTTAAGAATTTCAAGACTCAATTCATTTGTGCCACTTATAAAAATATTCGTCTTTAATTTTCCATTGTAATATTTACATTAACGGTCTAATATCTTAAGCAATAATCTAAATGTACGTATCCTCAATTTATTCAATATAGTTAGAACTATATTTTAAGTGTACCTACTTATCCCTGTATACAACGGCGAAAATGTTTCTATAAATAGGTCAAACGGTAGGTTAAAACTGTGATACAGTTTTACCCTAAATATATTGAGCGTAAGATGTCAAAGTTCAAGATTAAACGGCCGTAATTAAACTGGCACACTTGTTACAGGACCCAGCGGCTTCAACCGATATAAACGGGAACGATACCGACCCGACGCCGCAGGACAACGGCGATAATAAACACGGCACCCGGTGCGCGGGAGAGGTGGCTGCGGTCGCTTACAACCGATACTGTGGCGTCGGCATCGCATACAATGCTAGCATCGGTGGCGTCCGCATGCTAGACGGCCTAGTTAACGACGCAGTGGAAGCGCAAGCACTCAGTTTCAACACACACCACATAGACATCTACAGCGCATCCTGGGGGCCAGAGGATGACGGTAAAACCGTCGACGGTCCGGGTCCCTTAGCTAGAAGGTATTGTCTCGTCGCATCGAGACCTAGAAAACCCGAGGCAAGCTCATTAAAAACTGTTTTGTTTCAGGGCCTTTATAAACGGAGTAACAAACGGCAGGGGTGGCAAAGGTTCTATTTTTATATGGGCGTCGGGAAACGGCGGGAGGCACACGGACTCCTGTAATTGCGACGGTTATGCAAATAGCATATTTACGATATCAATTTCGAGCGCGACGCAAGGTGGCTATAAGCCTTGGTATTTAGAGGAGTGCTCGTCTACTTTAGCATCTACTTATAGTTCGGGTACGCCGGGGCGTGACAAGAGCGTCGCGACGGTGGACATGGATGTTCAATTAAGACCCGATCATATATGTACAGTTGATCATACAGGAACATCGGCGTCCGCTCCATTAGCGGCGGGAATCTGCGCATTAGCTTTAGAAGCGAATTCTTTGTTAACATGGAGAGATATGCAGCACCTAATAGTCATAACATCGAGATCACAGCCATTAGATAAAGAAGAGGGCTGGATTGTTAATGGGGTAAAGAGAAAAGTCAGTCATAAGTTCGGTTACGGACTAATGGATGCGGCTCAAATGGTTACATTAGCAGAACAATGGACCAGTGTCCCCCCGCAACACATTTGTAAGTCACAAGAAATAAATGAAGACAAGTCCATAGAAACATCTTTCGGCTACACGATATCAGTGCACATGGACGTAAATGGCTGCAGCGGCACTATGAATGAGGTCAGATTTTTGGAACACGTTCAATGTAAAATTTCACTGAGCTTTTTCCCCAGAGGTAATTTACGGATACTGCTTACGTCGCCGATGGGGACGACGTCCACCCTTTTGTTCGAGAGAACACATGACGCAACTAGTTCCAACTTCGATGACTGGCCTTTTTTGAGCGTCCACTTTTGGGGTGAGAATGCCGAAGGCCGATGGACGCTCCAAATAATAAATGCCGGGAATAATCACGTTACTCAACCGGGTGTACTGAAAAAATGGCAGTTGATTTTCTACGGTACTGCTACGAATCCTATAAGGTTAAGGAATAAGGGCTACTTTAATTCAAATAATGTGTACCAAGAGGAAAAAACCTATCACATAAACGATGTTTACGACGCATCCGAATATTCGCAATTTCTTAACGAAATCGAGCTTGGTATTTCCGATAGGCGTAGTTATCCCAAGAACATTCCATCGGCTCAGCGAAAAAATGTATTGGCGGATGCCAATGATAAGCAGGTACAAAGATTATGCGATCCGGAATGCGATTCACAGGGATGTTACGGGAAGGGACCGACCCAGTGTGTAGCATGTAAACATTATCGTTTGGATAATTCTTGCGTTTCGAGGTGCCCACCGAGAAGTTTCGTGAACCAGGGTGGAGTTTGTTGGCCTTGTCACGAATCCTGCGAAACATGTGCGGGGGCTGGCCAAGATTCTTGTTTGACCTGCGCTCCTGCACATTTATTGGTGATCGATTTAGCGGTGTGCCTACAACAATGCCCTGATGGCTATTACGAAGACCCGGACGCTATCGCATGTTTTCCTTGTGCAGAACATTGTTACACCTGCTCGGAAAAGGCTGATATGTGCTCGTCGTGTGCTCACAATTATGTTCTTTACAACGGCTCTTGTTTAGCAGCCTGTCCACCAGGTACATATCAAAAGGATGACTTTAGTTGCATGCCATGCCACGAGACATGTGAATCCTGCCATGGTCCAAGCGAAACCGAATGTGTTTCTTGTCGGCTCGGAGACTATGCGATGAAAAATCAATGCGTCCCTAAGTGTCCTATAAGCTTCTACGCCGACGTTCAAAGACGGGAATGCCTCTCGTAAGTATAAAATTCTTTATCTTAATAAGCAATAGGAAATATACTGTCTGAAAATGTCGATACACAAAGGAACTAATTTCCTCTTGTCTTAGGTGTCCGATTGGTTGCTCCATCTGCACATATGCCGTCTGCTCCGTTTGCAAAGAGAAATGGATTCTCACTAAAGGGGGAAATTGTCTCCCGGATGGCAATGACAAATGCGACACCAGTGAGTAATGTTCAATAAACAAAGGCCCGTTCCCAATCGTTCAATTCAAATTGTAATCCGTATTATTTTTGCAGACGACGAGTATTTCGAGGGCGGTCGTTGTAAAAATTGCCACTCCACTTGCGAGGAATGTAGCGGACCAAATGAGTGGGACTGTTTGTCTTGTTCGAGCCCGTTGTTATTACAGGGATCGAGGTAATGGCACTTCATCAAGCCGGACCTTTCCTTATGCGTGGGACAATCGTTTAACATGGCGTACTTGTTTTAGATGCGTCGCGGAATGCGGCCAAGGGTATTACCAGACCGCAGGTCGCTGTACCAAATGCCCGCACACGTGTTCTTCATGTGTCTCGAGGTTGAACTGCACATCTTGTGCAGGTGCTTTAAGGTTGCAGTCGGGAACGTGTCGGGCGACTTGTGCGCCCGGCTACTACCCCGATGAAGGGACGTGTTCGAAGTGTTACCTATCATGCGAGACATGTGCCGGTCCTAGAAGAGATCAGTGCGCGTCGTGTCCGCCAGAGTGGAGGTTGGCGGCTGGGGAGTGTAGGCCGGAGTGTCCTCAAAACTTCTTCCCGTGGGAGAAGAGCTGTCGCCGGTGTCACCATTACTGTCAAGACTGTCATGGTGCCGGTCCTCAGCGGTGTACGTCGTGCCCGCCGCATTTCTCGCTGGAAGGCGGCCTGTGTGTGGAGTGCCTTAGTTCACAATACTACGAGCCTAGGTCGCGGACGTGTATGCCATGTCATGATTCATGCAGATCATGTTCTGGACCTGGGCCAACTAGTTGTGTAACGTGTGCCCATCCTCTACGATTAGATAGGTAAGATTAAAAACTATTTACTAAGTATCCTTATGACAATTTTTATGTAGAAATTGATATTATGCTGTTTAATTAATAGTGAAACAGATGAGATATTGTCATACAAAAATCTGATTCGTGCGATTTGTATGTATGAGACATTTTTGGGAAAAGCATTTCTAAATAGTTTTTTTGTCCCGTAAACAGTAAAAAATTACATCTTTTAGTTCTCAAGATGTTAACGTTTGAAAACTGATGGCGTCATGAGTAAACTTTGAGATATGTCAAATATTTAATTTTAGCCATTTAGGAAGTTTGTAATTTAACCTTTACTAATAAAGTATGCACATTATAAATATTAATATTTATAATGTGCATACTATATATTTTATAGACGCATTATAAATTCCCCAATGATCGCATGACTCAAATTAGAATGGTACATTTTATTAAGAGTTTTAAGTGCACAATTTAAAGTAAATCCGTTAAATAATACTACTTGGGTTAAAACCATATGTCGTGCAAAAATGTATGTCAAGTTATTTTCAACTCGGCCGGCTTTTCTACTACTTATAGGAATTCTTAGAAGCTAGTAATTAAGGCAATTACATTTATTTAAAGACTGTTTTGTGGTAAAATCAAATATTTCCGTCGGTTTAAGCTAAGCTTTAAAAACTAGATATATTTATGAAAAGTAATAATACCTGTGTTGAAGGTGAAAGGTGAAAGTTGAAAGGCTTACTAACTTTACAATGTAACAATAGTATGAGGTATATAACATAAACTATTGAATCAATGTTAAGGTATAACGCCTAACATGACGTCACCATATATTTAGTTCCCTTTTGTTTTAGGCTTCTACGGTTACACTTACTGACTTTCGATGCTCAAGAGAAAGACGTAATTGATTAAGAGCAAAAATTTTCTTTTAATTTTATGGTTTAAGCGTATATTATGTTTATATGGGTAACATAAATAAAAAGGGCACTTTTTTACTTCGATATTATGCGTGTTTATAATTTCAATCAATATTTTGTAAATGTTTTGATAGTTGTATACAATTCGTGTTGAAACGTAGAAATTTGTTTTCAGGGTGAACCACAAATGTTTGCCGTGTTGTACAGAAAGTATGCTCTCTTTTTATTTGAGCACAAACCAGACGACCGACTGTTGTCATTGTGACAAAGACATCGGTAAGAAGCATTTGTATCTACTCGTAGAGAGATTATTTAACCGACGTGATATTTCAAGCTCATTTTTTATTTGCTCGTTACTTGAAAGCTTTTGCCACTTTCAGTTGTGATTCAACATTGTGAAAATTGTACTAGTTTTTATGTGGTGGTTATGATTAATTTTAATATGCATCTAGCTTTAAGCCTAGTATAGGACTATTGTTAAACTACTGTTTGTTATTGTAAGAATAACCCGTGTTGTGCTAACATGAACACATTTGGAAGAGAATGTGCAGTTAGCTTGGCCCGAATTAATGACAAGTTAGGTTTCTTTATTGGCATTCAAGGTTTTCAAAGAATACGAAGATTTTAAAAATATTCATACCAGAAACATTTATATAATCGAGTTAATCCGTACAAAATGGTAAATAGTTATTATAATATAAAATTTATTTGTCATAATACGTTTATTGTACCTTCGGTTAATATTATTAATGTTTAAATAGCAATTCAATGAAACAAGCACTGTTGGAATTTGAAAATTCAATAAATGACTCAAGGATTGAAACAGTAATTTGAAAATGGAACGTATTTTCCTCGCATTTCCTAAACAAACTTCCAAAATTCAAATTCATCGTTTGAAAATGGAACACTAAAACAAATGAACGCACATCCAAAACACCCACTCCCGCTTATTTCTAAATCTGGTCCCGCAATAGAAGTGCCAATGAATGCCATTTGCAGGGGGCTGCCTAAACGGGTCGTCAGCGGGGAAACGGCGCATCGCCGAGAACATTCGCTCCCACATAACTGCGTCGTTTTTCGTCGACGACACTACGGGGCCGAAGACGACGCTCGACCGCACTTTGCTGGCGTGGAGTATCGCTGCGACCGCGTTTGGGGTCGTTGCACTTATCTTTATTATTAAGGTGATTATTAAAATAAATTATTTTTTCCTTTTATTCGTTGGGGTTTAAGATTTAGAGTTGTAATTTAAGAGTCAAATATTAATTCAGTTTTCTGGTTTGGTCTCTCGGATAATTTAGTCACTGTTTACCTGGTCCTGGATTTAATTAAAGTTATCTAAAGTTATTCTTTTAGAAAATTTCTATTTCTTTTATCTTTGTAATTTTCATATCCAGCGACGACCCATTTGGGGTAAAGGCTGTGACGTCGGCTACTACACCAAGGGTTCCGGGTTCGATCTCAGAAAGTACAACAATAATTTGTGTGCATAAACATGTCTGTTTGTTTGGTCTAGGTGTTTTATATGTATCATAAAAATCTATATGAGTATGTTTAGTACCCGTGATACAAGCTTCACACTTAATTTGGGGCTGGATGACATTGTGTGAATATCAGTGGATATTTATATATTAGCCAAAAGATATCTACTGCTTATCACAGACTTCCCTTCAATAATTTCCACTTCCACCAGTCTCGAATAATTCATATTGGTCTCATCGTCATATTCATATGTGTATTTATTCGTTTTGCGTCGGTGGCTCAATGGTGTGGACTGTTGCCTCACGATTTGTTGGGTGCAGATTCAAACCCCACCACGTACCAATGTGGATGACAAAGGCCTATGCACCCTTTACGGGTTGGCTCGTGCCCCTCGGAGGGGACGTTTAATGGTCTGATGATGATGATCGTTTAAATATTAAGTCCACTCTTTAGCATATCAAATCCAAGTATTATTTACTAGCTTTTACAGCAGCAGTCATACATTTTCCATAATGATGTAATTTGCCGATTGCTTGCTTCCTTACACGTATTTTTGTATTCGCAGCTCAAAACAAGGAAACGTAAACACTTCACCTTGTATCCGAGAACGGAGTACTCTCAGCTTACAACAGTTGAAGATGATCTCGTTGCCTTAGCGACTTCGACAACAACACTCAAGACTAGTGATGTGGTAGATCCTTTACAGACTATAAGTGAACTCGAAGAACCAACATAGCAATTGAAACCTAAAGTCAATGTAAGTAGAGTAAAGTTTACACTGCAGACTGATATCTAGAAATTTCAGTATACAATTTAATGCGTACACATAATGTGGTATACTCGTTAAAGTTATGTTTTTTTTGCGGATTCAGTATATATAAAAACATTTTGGTCCCCGTTATGGTTAAAGATATGAGATTATGCTAAAAAACAACTATTTTTTGTTAATGAATTAATATTTCAATGAAGCATAAAGAGGTAAAAAGCCTTAGCGAAGTCAATATCAAACTTTTAGCAAGTACGCTTCATCTGGTCTTCTGACTTAATTTTCCTATTAGACGACTGTCTAATAGGAAAATTAAGATTCCGATGACTATCGGAGGTAATGTAAAAATTAAATAAGTGGTGCCTTTATTTTTAATTCACCATATACTTAATATTTGACTCAAATTATATAAGTAACGTAAGTTCATATATTTCACAAACATGATATATATCTATGTAGGGAGAAATTTTTAATTAAATATTTTGTCAAGACTGCGGACATACAGAAAAAATACGTGTTGACGTTCTTAACAAGCCTACCTGATGGTCATTGTTGCACCATCATCATCATTTCAGCCATATAGTTCACTGCTGGATTAAATTCCCGAATGAAACCAGTGATTGGGATAAAACTATTACACGCCTCGGTGATACTGTGGTGACCCAGTGGTAACCTGCTACGCTGGTACAGGGGTGACTCACTTCAATGGTACATTGATGACCCGCTACGCTGTTACAGTGAAAATCTAAAATGTCTCTATTAAATTTAGGTCCTTATAGAACGCTTATGAATGTCAAATGAAGATACCACTGGTCCGGACTGTAGTTATCAACTGAAAAGAATCCAGCAAGAAACTCGGTAGTTACTCTTTAAAAAAATGTGTATTGTACAGAATTATTTTATGATCATCCTATATAATTTTTATAAAGCAAATCATATTGAAATTCATGAATATTGTATTTATCAAATTATGATATTAGTCAAGATGAAAATTACAAAATCGTTATGTAACCATAAATATTTTACAAAAAAAAATGTATAGGCGTGGAGATCAACATGTATGGACATGTTCTTAGCATTTAGTTAATCGTCGATAAAGTGATGACTCTACCCAATGTTACATAGCTTACCCGCCATGCTACTTGAATTGTCATCCACTATGCTTGTACAGTTGTAACTCAGATACAGTGGTGACCCACCTCAATGGTACATAGTTTACTCACTACGTTCGTACAGTTGTTACCCAGCCCCGCCAGCCCGCTGGGATAGTTGTAACAACTGTACCTACTCTGCACGATAACATTGCGTGACTGGGTCACCACTGGGCACCATTTTTTTGTAAAGATAAATCATAAGTTGCGTACGTTTACAATAATATCTTTAGTTGAAAAAATAAAAAATATTCGAATTTATATTGATAGTTTTGTCTGAAAGATAAAACGTTTTTAAAAGGGCTTCGTGGAGGATTCCGTACTTAAATTTTCCATCACAATTACATATTTATTTCTGTGCAGATAATATTTGACGGAAAGTCACAAGTCTGAATCAGTAATTATGAATTTCTTTATAACTATTCATTAGAACTATAAAAGATGGGACCCAAATACTTCGCTTGTTTCTCCAGTGTGATGCGGTTGTTTATTCAATTAAACAAATCCACATAGAGGTTACATTCAATGGTCGAAATTTAAAATCGAAATATACATGAATTGATATAATTTTGATGTAAAGGTTTCAATAACATTATTTATTATCCTAAACCTTAATATCGTTGGCATACAAGATTTTGATATTGTTACTCGCCTGCTCATTGCAAACAAGAAACAGTATAAGTAAACAAACTCATACAAATTTATATTTAAATTTTAATTGAAACTATCCAACAGTTTATTCATTTCATATATAATGTGAGATATTTGTAGGATTCAAAAAATAATAATTTAAAAAGCTTATCAAAAGGCAAGTATTTCACTATAATAAATAAAACATACACCAACTAGATGTGAAATTTAAAAAAACACAGTTAAATATATTAAAAAATATCTATTGTTTATTCTTAAAATGTAATTATAGCCAGTTTAAGAGTCTGTTATGTTTTTAAAAATATACTGAAAGTTCCATGAAACCTGTCTGTGTGGATTTTGTTTCTTTACGCCTAATGTTGTTTAGAGTTTAAATTTGACATATCTAAGTGTAATATTTCGAAAGTACTGGTTTGAATTTCGTGTTGACACAACAGTGATGTAAATTTTAATTGTAAACTCAATTGTCCTTTTGTAAATATGTAAATAATTACAAATGTAAATATATCGATGGTTTTTATGAAGGGTATTGCGTTATTTTATTTCTTACTTTACCTACTTAGTTATACAATTACAATCTACTGCTGAAATTACACTCCGCACCACAGATTTCCCAATACAGGAGATGGGGTAAGCCGCGTTTAAAGTGCGACAAATGTAAGCTCAACGAGCATACACTGGCTGCCAGTTTACGCTTTGTGAGACGAGTCAAGACGCATGAATATTAGAAGAAATTACCGTTTTTTTCCAAAATGCCATCCTGTGCAATTGTAACATGCCATCATCGCAATGAATCAGTAAATTTACCAAGGAATATAATAACTTTTCACAGGTAAGAACCGAAAAGAAATTGCGACACTGGGACTGCCTATAAACTTGGCGGCTTGTCCAGTCTAATTGTATATTCGGATGTCTGTGCTTCGCACAATAGTGAACGGATTTGCCATAATTTCCAAGCTTGACAGGTTGGCTCAAGATTCTTACAATAATATTGTAATAGTTGAGATTAAATAAAACAGAAGTGCATTACTCTCCTATTGACGACCCATTTGGTGTAATGGTTGGAATGTCGGCTACTACACCAAGGGTACCGGGTTCGATCCCCGAGTACAAACATTTATGTGTATTAACTTGTCTGTTTTGGATCTGCGTGTTTACTATGTAAAATGTGTATGTCTTTACGAAAAAAACTATATAATATGTTTACCCGTTGTTAAGTACCCATACTACAGCCTTCGCGCTTAACTTGGGGCTAAATGGCGCTGTGTGAATGTCAGTGGATATTTATTATTATTTATTAATGACATCTGATACTGCGGTTGATGTAAACTACCTATCATTCTGGCTTTAAAAAAGGTTGTACTCGTAAGTCTTTCGTTCAGATCATTCAGACTACAGCTCACAGTACGTTTCACGAATTTAATTAAATCAAAAATTGGCCAAAAGTAAGTTGGACTCGTTCATGAAGTAACATAATAGAAGATAATTTATTATTTACTTAAGAATAAGAGGGACATACACACACATTTTTTGGTACCTTTGGAACTATCTTTTTTGATGTTAGAGAGTGTACATGACGATTAGGAAGTTCACCTGACGGTAAGTGATCATAAATGATACGCTTAACCATGACAGAGGGGCATTGATGCTGACCTATAATTTATACATAGTTATTATTCACCATCAATGCCGCACTGCGCTCGTCACCCGAGACAGCTGATGTTAGATTTCTTATACACGGTAACTTAACTAGCTACAGTGCGAAACACAGTAAAACACTTCTGTTTCGTGGGACGATATCTGGCACTACGATGATACCTTAGACGACTCAGTATCGAGTCTACCACCTAGTAAAATATCTGGCGCAAACTATTCAATTCATAAAAAATACATTAGGAACTACAAACTCATTTCTGAAGATCTATACATTGATACACCACACATGTGGGCAACCCTTCGCAAATCATACGACTATTGTGGCATATAGTGTTGGTATACTAATATATTCAAATAAATAACACAAAAAAACATAAACGCAAAAAGGGTAGGTATCGATAAAACCAATTGCCTAAAAACCGAACAAAAGCTATGCAAAACTAAATCGAAGGCTAACAAAAGAGCGCATACTCATAGGTTTTTTGTTCTATGGATTCGTATCAATATGAAAACAATTCATTTAATAAAAAAATTTGTGTGTTTTCCAACCTAATAAACATTAGTAGACAAATTCTGGCGTGGAGAACGCGTCTTGGCAAGCGTAGCGTAAAACGCCCTCCGAACCGATAGACTGACGGCTTGCGAAAGGTGGAGGCTGAATATAGAAATCGGAGGATAGGGATATCTGGGAAGAAATGAGTAAGCCTATGTCCCATTCCATTCCACTGGACATAGGTTTACTCATTTTGCGCCAGATATCCTGGCACTCCACTCGTCGGCGTCGGTCGTTCTACGCTACACTTGCCAAGACATATACATGTGTAGAGAGATCGAGAGCAAATATAACAAATACGTAACACTACATAAGAAATACAAATAAACACATTTGGTGCGAGGATGGAGTGATGTTCAGTCAAGGTGGTCTATTCCTTCTGCAGCATAGTTCCTACGTTAGAAAAATATAAATTACTAAAATTACTTATTCATAATCAGTGTTTTACCATAATTTCTTTTGTAGATGATACGTCATCCTTTATACACACTCTACGCTATTTTAAACGATAATAAGCAAACTATGTACTACAGATCTGTTTACATATAAGTTATCCCTTCCAGCATTGCTAACAAGGGGACTGACTTCAGGTTACCTTTGTACGAGTAACATGATGCAACGTGGGCAGGGCCGGATTCAAACTTGTTGCCGCTCCTGTGTGCTGAATAAAATGCCGCCCCATATATACACTCATTATACTAGAGATACAAACTTAAATTATTAATAATAAATTTATGAATTTATAATGATAACTCTTGATTCCATTTTTCTATGTTTATACATAGACAAATTCTCAGGTGAGCGTTCTATTCACTTATGTGAATAGAACGCTCACCTGATGTTAATTGTTACGCCTAACCATGATATAGCGGCATTGAAGGAGATCAACAACTGATAGACAGTAATTAACATTCATCAATGCCGCACTGCGTCCGACACCCGAGACGATAGATGCTAAGTCACTTATACCCGGTAATTTCACTAGCACAGTGCCCTCATCCCGAAACACAACATTCCTGTTTCACGAGACGATATCTGGCACTGCAGTAGTACCCACCTAGACGACTCAGTATCGAGTCTACCACCTAGTCAATTCCTAAACGTAAAAGGAGCGTGTACTCGTTGTACTGTGCAAGCTCCTTGCTGTAATAGGGATGATGCCATTTTTTTTTCTGTTATAATATCTATGGACCGCATAATAATAGAAACATTGGTAAAAAATACCCGTTAACATTTAAAACTCATCAGAGATTTTCCAATTCTAAAAACACATTAATGGAGTTTCCCAAAAACGCTCTACAACAATGGCTACCTGGTTAGGACGTCACGCATCATAATTAGTACGCATAGTTTGTGAATTGTACTACAATATATTAAATGTTGCGTTTTACTAAAACGGTTTCTAGCAACAGTTGCTAAATTGTATGTGTATATCTTTTGGTAACAAATTTTTGAAAATTAATGTACTTTAAACATGGACTTGCCCATCTAACTTTGAAGATTAATAAAATTCATAAAACATGAGTTATCGAGCTGAGAGTAAGCACATCGTTATATTTAACCCGGATTTGTAATAATATGAAATAGTTCTTACGATTTCAGGACCCAGTCATCATGCCTATTGTGTTTGTGCCTAGATGACACTGTTTTATTATCTGTGCATATTTTAAATGTCTTTTTCTTTAAGCCACACTTTACACACTTACTCGTACTTCATATAAGATCAATAATAACTATCTAGATACACAATCACAAAGAAACGTAAACCAAAAATGTCCGAGCCCCATGACACATACGTATAGTTATTGTTATATCTACATCTTAAAATTATTCATTTCAATTTCGACCCTAACGCGTCATTGAAAGAGTACAAAATCACGGGCACATTACTACTGTCATTATAACAATACATATGGCGAGCGATGTTATTATGAATGAAAATTCTGCGCACCTGACGCGAAGGGCAGTCTTTGCCACGGACACTTTTAGAGTGAGATTATGCATCTAGTTATTTTATTGTTTATCTAAGACCTACATTAATCATTAACCCTAGACAGATAACCTACGTCGAATTGACGAATTCGATTTTTAGGAAACAGTCGCCTCATGGTCTTCAGCATCACTCTATACTTCGTCTTCTAGTAAACAATCTTCGAATTCACTGTCTAACCCCTAAATTTCTTCATCGCTCGTTCCATTCAACAGCCAACTGATTTCTGCATCATCTTTGTGATTTTTTGACGTCATTATATTCTCCTAATCGTGGCCTATTATAAGTAAAAGTACAAATAAAAAATATGTGAATATTCTCAAAAAAGTCGCAATTACATACCTTAAGACAAAAAACTGACTCTAAAGATAACCATACGTCTTTTCGACGTACAGTAGATAAATATCTACGAAAGTGTTGTACTTACCAAAGCGATGAGGGTGCGTCCTGCAAGCTCCGGCGGCCTTCTGAGTTGGCAGGAACGGCCAGTTTAGGAACGAGAAACACAAATGAGATATATTGATTTTTAAAAATCTAATACGTCGATTCGACGTAGGTTATCTACCTAGGGTTAACCAATTCAACCTACAGACAGAAATAACAAACATTGATTCGCCTAATTTACTGATTAACCGCGTCAGCTGAAAACAAACATAACTAATGATCGAAGGCTTCAGTAATGTTATTCTTATTCAAATAGGAACTTATTAAGTCGAAGGTAGTACCAGCAAAAATGGTGCCATTAGTGGCGCGACAATAAAAACAGATTACCAACACTCCTGGCGACAATACGTAACTTATGGTACACACAGTAATTCAGGATGGGAAACTAAGTTTACTAGGTGGTAGACTCGGTACTGAGTTATTAAGGTAGGTACCACTGCAGTGCCAGATATCGTCCCGTGATATTTCACAAAGAAAGTGCATAGCATTCTTATAAGAATGCTTTCGAGGGCACTGTAGCTAGTAAAATTTCCAGCAGTTGAATGTAAGTATCGTCCCTTCCACTTAATTGTTTCCCTTAATGAATAAGTTTATTGGAGACTCAAAATGCTTCATCCTCTTCTATCTATTTATTTGCACTCGTTTATTATTAGAGATGCGTGAGTCCATGTATGGCGGCATCATTTTCCATCAAGTGAATACTCACATCTCATACAAAACAAAAAAACTATGGTGTTCTTGAAGCTTTGTATAAAATTAAATTGGGAATTAATTGGGAATATTGATCTCGCACAATTAGAATTATTATTGATACTAAAATGACATCAAAATCTTCCGACCTTTCCAACAGTGTGTCGCAGCGGCTAACTCCCGAGATAAACAGTCTCGCATCCGAAATACATCTTCTGGAAGGGAACAAATGCTGTGAGAAAATAAGCCTTTATTTTCGCAGTCCGCGCGAACAATGCGTTAAATGAGTGTTCCGATGTGAAGTTGGGTCTCTTATCTTTTAAGCTTTGATATACCTTAATAAGACACTGTTCTAAGGCTTGCTTACTTCATCCTTTCTTTGTCCACTGCTGAAAATATATCACCCTTATTGTAACCAGATGTCCCATTTTTAAGCATTTTTTCATCTGCCCTCTATCAATGACTTTGAGCAATTTTTTTGGTTCCGCAGGCTTCACAAATTTAAGGCTAGGTCTTCTGGGATTCAAACATAATTAAAAAAGCAAAGGTTAAAAGTTACATTCATATTGGTATTAGCCCTGTACCAAGTGTTTTAATAACGTAACTGAAAATCTCTGCATAAAAAATTCACCTGTAATTTCATATCTCTACCGTAATCTGGGGTTGATAAAGTACGTTTTACGGGTACGTACTGGCTTGCAATTGTTACCCTGCTTTTTACTGCTCCACATAAATATGGACCTATACCTAAAGTCTTTGTTCCACGCAAAATCTTTGCGGTAGACGGTACAGTCAGGATCATGAGATTATGGTAATTTAATTTGGTCAACAGCGTTCGAAAGATAATAATTTTTAGTTACGATAAAAGAGACACAAAAATTTGTAGATTTGTCACTAGTTCTTAGTACAATTCTACATTTTACTGTTAATAATGTTTTTTTTTGTTAAGTAATACCGGCATTCATGGATGGATACATTGAAGAAGCTACGAGTGGGTTGCTGACAGTTGAAAGGAACAGGGAAAATGTAAAATAAAGAAAGCGAAAGGATCTTAGACACTCACTCAGCAAAACTCAACGACAGTTGTTTCGTTACTGTAGCTCTTCCACACCTAAAACCCATAGTTATATGCCATGAATACTGTCAAAAGCAAACTGTATCATTCAAAACCATGATAGCGTTCAAAATGTTCTAATTGCGTCACCTGTTTGTGTTTTAACCATAACTACATTGCGAGATTTCTTTGCCCTTGTTTAGGTTGTAGACTGTACCTACGCAAATTTTATTTGAATTAAACCCCCAGCTTTGTCCCTAAAACATGGTCCGAGTGTTAAATAATAAAAAAGCCAACGAATAACATCTCCGGAGTTAATTTAGCAGTAGCCCGACATAAATCTCGTGGAGGTATTCATTTGTTTCTTTTTGTTTTTGAGGCAGAAACGAAATGTGTTGAGCTTAAGCTGTTTGCGGGTCTGTTTGTGACGTCATTGTTTACGAGAACAACTTTCAGTCTCGGCCTGTCCATTGTGCGGGAACTGCGAATGTGCTTAGTCATAAATTAATACACGACGAGGGCGTTAGCCGTCACGTATTCACCTAGTTCCGTACGAATTTACATTTAAAAATATAAAATATGTGTTGCGATGTGCAATGATGGACTAAAAAAGTGAATCCTGTCGTAAGACCCGGGAAAGTGTTAATTAATCAAAAATCAAATGTGTAAAACAAGTGACAAGTTGTGATGTGCTATAAGTAACTAAACAATTCAAGATGGTTTTTCATTATATGGTAAACCAAAAGTGACTGTTAATATAAAATATTTCATAGTGGTATACCAACAAATGTTGTATTTATAAACAATAATACATATAAGAACGACAATTAAAAACAAATATTTTTGGAGATCGAAGGTGCATTAAGTGAATGTTAAAACAGTGAAGGTGTAACAAAAACAGTTCTATGACGTATACTTGGTAAATGTTGGCATACACAAAACATATGGATCAATTTCGTACGTCAAATTAAGAACCCAATAGCCGAATTGGTACAACGACCTTCTCGAAGAGTTCGGAGAGTTGTAGTTCAATACCGACTGAATTTGTAGGTCTTTTTGTGGATTAAATAAATATTAAATATGGATTTAAATAACAGTAATGTAACATTGAGACGTTTAAGACGTGTAAATTCAGAAAATGATATTTCTCAGTGTGATATTAATGTATCAAATGACCATTCCATGATTATTTGTGATGAAACGATGCGCAGTCTACCAGACGTGACTATGCTTAATTGTTCGCGTATAATTGAACTTGAAATGCAAATAGAACATTTAAATCAGAACTTAAGCATGGCAAATGAGGAAATAGATAATTTACTATTACAAAACAGTGGGCTACGTAAGGAGTTAGAAAGCTGTAATTTGATAATAAAATCACTTAGAACGATACAATGCCCCGTGCTTGAGAGGCGCCGTAGTATTTCAGCCTCACCTATACACAAAAAAGATAAGTATTTCGCATCGAACCCAAACATTTACAGACATTAGTACCCAAACTGACAGTAATGATTGTAATAAATTACAAAATGGAAAAAAGATACACAAAAGACTCAAACTAGCAATAGAAACAAAAAAGAAATACACAACTAAAATTTTATTAAATAAATTAAAAAACCAAAGAAAACATATAAAAAAAATTATAAACAAAAATAAAAACGTAGATAAAGACAAAAATATTGTACAGCATAAATTACTAGAACTAAAAACTAAATATGATATTACGAATAACATATCACGGAAAAATGGACCAGTACTGACGAAAGAAGGAATCCATGCAGTAAATGTTAGTAACATGAACATAAGGAAAAGAAAAATTCGGGTGTTTTCGAAAAGTATTGGACGTGGATTAGCAGGTAGAATATTAAAAGAAAAAAGCGGTGTAGATATCACAAACCAATGCAAACCCAGAGCTCCAGTGAAATGTTTATTAGAAAATTATTACAAAACTGTGGAAAATTTGCAAGAAAATGATTTGGCTGTAATTTTAATAGACTCATGTTCCAGTACCGAAATGGAAACGTATTCTCAAGATATTAAAAAAATTGTTGGTAGTGAGGAAAGACGATATAATCTTGTTATTGGAAGTTTATTATATGATGGTGTAAACAATGACAAAATTTATAAATTCAATATTGAACTGTCCAGGTTAGCGATGTTTTCTGAAAATGTTAAATATTTAGATTTGAATCTGAGCAGCTGTTCTTTTGGGATTAAACACTATATAGCACAAGAAATTGTAAGAAATAGTACAAACAATTATTTTAATTGTTCTTCTTTTCTCCATTTCATTAAAGCTAGTGATAGTCAAAGTAATGGTCAGTATTTTTTAGAGAATGTATCGGCACCAATAATTACTTAAAGATCTTACACGCCAATATTCAAAGCATAGGTAATAAGTTTTTAGACCTAGAACTCTTAACTGAAAGTATGGACTGTGACGTGCTTTGTCTATCAGAGACATGGGCTAACGAATTCAAATTGGATATAATGAGCATCATAGGTTATGATCTTGCAGCGTATTATAATAGAAGGATTTTTGAACATGGAGGTACAGCAATTTTTGTAAAAAACAATATTGAGTATAAACCAGGCATGATATTACCAAATTAAGTTTTGAAATGAATTGTGAGTTGTCAGCGATAGAAATAAAAGCCTATAAATTAGTCATTATTTGTGTATATAGACCTGACTATGACTATATCATATTCGAAGATATAATTGTAAAATATTAGAAAACTATGTAAAGAGCGTAAAAAAATAATATTGGTAGGTGATTTTAATTTAAATTTATTAAAGCCAAATAATAAAGTAAGGAAATTTTTAAATATATTAGAGGAATTTAAATGCAGCTGTTTGCTAAAAGAACCGACACGCATCAAGGAAATCAGCTACTTGTATTGATAACTTTGTTGTGAATAATGACGCCGATTTTAAATATCATTCAGGAAAGGTTTTAGATATTAAATTATCAGACCACAACGTTATAGAATTAAAGTATAAACTGAGTTGTAATAAGATTAAACCAGTTCCGAACGAGGTAGTTAAATCGCGAGAAATATCCCTATAACAAAGATTATTTCCATTACCTTTTTAATAAAGATGTAAAAAAAGTACAATTTGATATTACCCATGAGCCCGATGCAAATAAAAAATTTGACATTCTAATGAAATATATACAATATTGTTACAATGCCGCGTTCCCAATAAAATTAAAAAAGAAAATAAAATCAAATTTAAATATACAAACTAAAGGAATTCTTATTTCAAAACTTAATATTCAAAAATTAGAGATGTTACAAAACTTGAAGCCTGATCCAGTCAGGAAAAATAAAATAAAACAATATAAAAAACGTTTAGGAAAGTACTAGAAACCGCAAAAAAACTTATTAATTCAAGAAGGATCAATAAGGCCTCTAACAAGATAAGAACAACTTGGAAAATAGTAGGTGAACAGAAACGTCGCAACACACAAAAAACTACAATTAAGAAAATCCGCAATATTTTAGGAGAACTAATAACGAACAAAAAAGGTATAGTCAATACTTTTAACAAATATTTTAATAACATAGCTGCTGCACTGACGGAGGGCTTGAATATAGATATTTTAGATTGTGACAAATATTTAAATAAAACACCTGATAGTGAGAATGTTATAGTTTTTAACCAAATAAGCACCGACGAACTCAAAAAAATTATTCTGGTATGAAAAGTAAACACTCAAAAGACGTATATGATATGGATACAAAACCGTTAAGAATCTAATTATAGGCAATAAAAATATGTTCAATTTAATTTTACACGTATTTAATGAATGTATCGAACAAGGCATATTCCCGAGTAGCCTTAAAATCGGTAAAATTGTACCATTACATAAAAAGGGCGAAGAGGAGATAATGGGTAATTATAGACCTGTAGTTATATTACCAGTACTTTCAAAGATACTAGAAACTGCTATAAAGATTAGAATAGTGCAATATCTGGAAAGCAATAATTTATTAACAAAGAGTCAATTCGGTTTTCGAAAAGATAAATCGACGGAAATGGCTATAAGAAGGACAGTTTTTTATTCTTAAAGCGATAGATGAAAAGCAGAAGGTATCGGGTATATATTGCGATTTGAGTAAAGCGTTTGATTGTTTGCGACATGATATTTTATTATATAAGCTTAAATTCTATGGATTCAAAGATAAAGAACTGAAGATGTTGCCAGTCCTATCTTAATAAAAGACCTTTCATTGTTGATCTGGATAAGGTTAAGTCTGATGTGGAGCATAGCTCTATAGGCATACCTCAAGGCTCAATTTTGGGACCAGTACTGTTCCTGATCTATGTTAATGATTTACCAAATGCGTTACCGGCATGGGCAAATGTCACACAATTTGCAGATGATACACATGTAGGTATAAAAGGTAAAACAAATGAAGAGGTTACTGACAAAATAAATGAAACTTTGAGTAAACTAAAACAGTGGTTCGAATCAAATGGTATTAAACTAAATAAAGATAAAAATGTTATTATGAATTATACTAGCAAAAAAATTAATAAAGAAAATGATTCCAAGGTCTCATTTTTAGGTTGTACAGTGGATTCCAGTTTAAATTATGCTACTCATATAGATAAAGTGTGCAAAAAAATAGCGAGTTCAAATTATGCTTTACATAAGCTAAAACCTATTATTGATAAGAAAACTCTTATAACTGTCTACTTTGCCTGTATTCATTCCGTCATCAATTATGCTATAACCGTCTGGGGAAATGCTTCACAAATAGAAAGAGTGCTTATTAGCCAAAAAAGATCGATTAGGATAATATACGGTTTGAAAAAGTTATCATCAGTTAGATCGTACTTTAAAAGGTCTAAGATTATGACTGCAGTTTCAGTTTTTATATATAAGTCCCTTCTGGAAGTGCACCAGGAGAGAAATGAACTTCCAACAAGAATGCACATACACAACAGACAAGAAATAGAGAAAGGCTGCATGTACCTAAAACTAGGATTGCTAAAACGTACAAGCAAGGACTATCCCTTAAACTTGACATGTATAATAGGCTGCCTATTAAAGTCACAAAACTACCATATGACCATTTTAAACAAGTATTAAAACATTTTTTCCAAAATAATCCCTTTTATAATTTGTCCGAATATATGAGCTGCACTTTTATGGATTTAAATTAATCTTATAACGTTTCCGTACTGTTTCTTAAAATTTTATTGATTGCTTGATTTTTATTATTTATTATTTTAATTATTTAAATTGCACGTGCTCGTATCTTATTTTGTTTATTGATGACATGTTTAAAAATTTAATAATTACTATTTCATTATGAATAAAATAATTGTACTCAATTTATTGTAATTCAAATAAAATATTGACATATAGTAAAGAAATAAAATAGAATAAAAATTGTGACACTAAATTATTATAATATGACGATGTTTTTATGAATGGATAATTATTTTGTGAATTTTGTAGAAACAAATATGTACTTAATCTAAAACTAAGATTATTTGTTAAATGACGTACCGATGTTATGCAATGTAACTGAAGGTTGAATGAATAACAATAAACAATAAACTAATTAACTTTTCTTGAGATTATTGACCTAATTTTTAAGGGGTTCTCTGAATTCTTTTATTGATAGAACAGTGTGCTAATGGGAAAGCAGTTACTAAAGGCTATGGATGCTTACATTCTTCTTTTTTAGTTAATGACAATAATTTATCTTCTATAGAACTAACATGGCAACAGGTGACAGTAATCATTGGTTTACACATTCCATAGTAACAAATAATGATTTAATTTATCGTCTTCAGCTTTATAGGCACAAGTGCCTCCACATATGGAGTATTGCTCGCATCTTTGGGCTGGAGTGCCGAATTTCTTTCTTCCTTCATCGCATATGTACAACGTAGAGCCGCTAGGATGGTCAATGATCCACAATCACCGGTTATATTGACTTTTTGACCTTACGAGCAGAGACGTTGCAAATCTCTGTATTTTTTACCGTTATATAATGAGGAGTGTTCCAAAGAATTGTTCGATCTTATACCTGCTGCTGCATTCCATCATCGGCTAACCCGCCATAGGATGAGATTCATCCTCATCCATCTTGATGGTTGGCGTTCCAACAACCGTTCGATTTATACGAAACTTTCTTCCACGCACACTGCTTTTATGGAACGATCTCTCAGCAGCGGTATTCCCTGGAAAATATGACATTGGAACCTTCAAGAAAAGAACGTATTGCTTCCTAAAACCAATCAACGCACCGGTGATTACTTCTGGTGTCTCCGTTGTTCATGGGCGGAGATGATCACTTTCCATCAGGTGACTCTCTAGCTCGTTTGCTCCCTATAACAAAAAATTAAATGTTACGTCCTATTACCTCCACCTATCATCTCCAAACCCTTTTTGATCCATCTGCCTATAACTATGGCAAAAAGAACGAAACGCTCAAAACTCTGTTGTGTATTAATTCTAATACTGTGGCTGTTTCATTTCTATAAGTATGTACTCTACCAACATAATTATCATAATAATAAAATCATTTATTCAGTGCCAAACACATATAAAATACATAGACGAATCTTAAATCTGAATTACAGTAAGGACACTGAAAGGTGCCCACTCAGCTTTATATCGAGGTACTTAGTAAGCACCGCGACACTGATCAATTGATCTGATTAAAGAATAAAGTAGCAAGATAAATTAATAAAAACGTAAAAGAAGGACTATTTCTAAGCATATAATAATAATAAAAAATAATAATAATAAAATCATTTATTCAGTGCCAAATACATACAAAGTTCTTAGTCTAAATTACAGTAAGGACACTGAAAGGTGCCCACTCAGCTTTATGTCGAGGTACTTAGTAAGCACCGCGACACTGATCTTCCGTGTGCACGGATGCAAAAGAGAACGCAACCGCCTGCGCCATATGATGTACTTGTACAACTTAAATTGAATTAGAATGCCTTATACTATTATATGCTTGGTATATTTTAAGTTTGGGGTCAATTTCACAAAATAGTAGACTTTGCATTTTCAGCAATAGAAATTATTAGTGCTATGCTCGAACTAAATGCTGCTTTCAGTACCGACTCCGGAAATCCATAGAGCCGGCTCCTAGATCCATGGAATTTATTTGAAGTCCAGATTTGATTAATTCTTATTAACAACTTATTCGTACCTACGGTAGAGGAACACGTGACCTGTGCAAATTATAAAGTGGCCAAAACAGTAATTGCCGACTAGATAAATTAATACTTAGGTAATTTGTTTCACTAACCAGTTTTGTACTTTAGACCAATATTTTTTATATTAAAAGTGTATAGTTAAATGACCTATCCATAACCTATTACTAATTTGTTCCTACAGTAATAAATAATTCGTTAAAACCTTTAACTATAATAAAATAGACTGGTCATTTTAGCGCACAATTAGATACTAATGTATCTATGATAATGTAATTTTAAATTTTATTTTTTAAGTTTCATGTAAATGTGCCGGTGGTATGCCATGAATAAAATTTTATTTTTGATACTTGTTCAACAGGTTTTAAGGTTTTTCTTCGTCTCACTTAAAAAATAACAGTTGCTTAACCATTTTAGTCTTTATGATTTGCCATTTTACTATTTAATTAAGTTTTGATAAACTTATTTAAGTGTATTTTAAGTGTTTTTATTTGCAGCAGATTATTTTAATTAATGCTTTGCAATAAAGTTCTGAATTCTTCATATTTTGTTAAATATACATTTCATTTGATCAAATAATATAATCTCGTTAATTATTGTCTTCTTCACTCATTCTTAGTTACACTTACCGAATAATTGTGTTCGAGTGATGTACATATGTATAATAAAATTATATTAAGTTTTTTTTACATTGTGTACAGGAAACGACCGTAATAAAATCAATTAGAAAATATAAATTTTTTATTTTTCTTTAAAGGTTCGAATCTGTCATGCTCATTCCAAAGTAATACTTATCTTTTGATAAACACAGACATCATCATCAGCCGATAATGGCCCACTGCAGGGCCAGGCCCTTCCTTAAAGCATAATTCATGGAGAGAGCGTATTCCCACTAAAAGGCAACGCATTTCTTTGCCCTCTGGTATTGCAAGTGTACACGGGCGACGGCGTCATTCACCATCAGATGAGCCGTATGCTCGTTTGCCCGCTATAACATAAAAAAAGCATGGTTATGGGGAGTTTGGGTCATAACCCACCACGCGGGCTCAATGCGGTTTAGTGGGTGCTAACGACTACCATCTTTATCTAAATTTAGTATTATTATATTAGTAGCCGATACCAACAGTATAATGTGCCTTCCGAAGCACGGGGGGACTCAAGATGATTTTGTTAGAGGTAAGATTACCTACATATAAGTAATTTAAAATTTTGGTAACCTATCCGACAACTGACCCTTTCGATAGTTACTATACTTTTGCAATCGATTGAAAGACATAGATTGCGGAATAATAAAACTCCTACATAAGTTAAATCACAGATAATATATACTAGTTAAATAATATACGTGTCAATGGTGCGTGTTAGCAGTGGTAGCAGTTGGCAAGCTGCTCGTTTGTCGATTATGGTTTTAAATATCTATTAAATGAGGAAATTGAAGTTTTTTTTAATGAATGATTAATATCCAGCGACATTCATTCAGCGCCATACAGCTAAAGTAAGCATCTAGCTTGTATTCAGGGTACTAAACAATGAAAATATAAACTTTAAATATTTTTTTTGTAAATAGATATTTATATCATAGAAACACCTAGTCCAATACAAACAGACAAGTTAATGAATACACGTGTTTGTACTGCCAGGGGATTGAACCCGTTAAAATAAATAACATGGGTATGTTTTGATGAAAAATTTTAACGCGATAGGTTGAAAACAAAATGATACAAAGCGCCTGTGGGTAAATGTACAGCAATAATACTTAAAACCTTTTGGTTGCCATCTATTATATTAATATATATTAATTATGCAACGTTATTTGTTCGTCTATTAATATGTTATATCATAGACAATAATTCATCATCATCATCAGCTCATGAACGTCCCCACCGAGGGGCACAAGCCTACCCGTATAGGGTGATTAGGCCTTAGTCGACCACGCGGACCCAGTGCGGGTTGGACGACTTCACGCACAACCTTTGAATCTCTTCGCAGGCGTGCGTGAAGGTTTCCTCACGATGTTTTTTTTTCACCGTAAAAGCGTCGGATAACGAACATATAAATTTCGAAAATTCGAAAACATATTGGTACGTGTTGGGATTTGAACCTCAGCCCTCCCGGTAGGAGGGTCACAGTCCACACCATTGAGCCACCGACGCTCTTAATAATTAATAAAATATATTCTGACAAATGAACATTTTAAATGTGATAATTTTGTATTATGTTATCATTGATAAATGGGAACTTTGGGCATGAAATTGATAATGTATGAATTTGAAAAAAAATACGCGGTATCTAACGAGCGTAAACAACACTTGCTAATGAATAAATGAGGAATCCATTACTTAGATAAATAATTCGTCAAGAGCAATTCATTTAAATCAGAATCTTAACTATATTATCAAAATAACAAAATTAACAGCTAGAACTATTCATTAAATAATACCTTCCTGCTCGTCCGAAACCAATACATTTTATTATTGAAAAATGAAAATAAGGAAGTATTTTTCCAGAAATCAATGAATACGATTTTTTCTCAGAAGCAGTACCATTAAATATGTCCTACCCACAGACATCAGAATATACAATTAGACTGGACAAGCCGCCAAGTTTATAGGCAGTCCCAGTGTCGCAATTTCTTTTCGGTTCCTACCTGAAAAAATATTGTATTTCTTGGTAAATTTACTGATTCATTGCGATGACGGCATGTTACAATTGCACAGGATGGCATTTTGGGAATAAACGGTAATTTCTTCTAATATTCGTGCGTCTTGACTCGTCTCGCAGAGCGTAAACTGGCAGCCAGTGTATGCTCATTGAGCTTACATTTGTCGCACTTAAAAACGCGGCTCGCCCCATCTCCTGTATTGGGAAATCTGTGGTCCTACCTAAATAACAACTAGTAGGTATACTTATTATTTATATTTAACAGTTGTTTAGCAAGCATATTTTATTGTATTCATCAACTGTTATTATTTATATGTAACCTGTGAACATTTTAAAACATATACATATATTTTTAGTACAAATAGCCGAAGAAACCTAAATTTTTTCGAAAAGATGCCCTATAAGTAATCAGATGTTGCCATCATGTGGAAAGGTGTCCAATAGGCTGGTCACGATGCCGCGCTGAACAGCTAGGCCAAATCTTTATACGAGATAAAGACCAGCCTTTGTATCGTAAGATGACTCTGTCAAACGCTTAGCCAGTACACAATACAGTTTTTGAGCACTAATTATTGAGGAAAAAAATAAGGAAGTATGTTTTTAGATTTAAGTAAATAAATAAATATTTTTGAAGCAGTACTATTAAACAAATTAATAATGTGAAGTACATACATATGTACTTAACTAACAAGTGGTATAATTTCCTAAAATAAGGCGTTTACACCTTTTTTAGGTACGAGTAAGTACTTACCCGAAATGAATGTGTAAGTACTCGTAATCATAACTGGGACAACTTACTTAAATGCATTCCTACATTAATTTAAGATACTCGTACCTTACTCAAACGAAATGTCATTTGTGCATCCACTTCTTATTAATAAACTTTGTTTACACGATTTACCAGAAAAAAAGCATTCCAATGTAAGTGTCTGATCTTACAAAGCAGCCTTCGGTGTCGAATAAAAACTAACAAAAGGTATCAATGTCTACGGTTAAAAGGATTTGTGGAGTTTGTGCCACTGGGTTCCCTAGTGGGCCAATTGTTGGCAGGGATTAGTGGTCGTAATGTTTCACGAATCGTCTTATTGTCCACTTATTTTTTTTGTATGTTGTTGACTGACGTGACGGTTCAAATTTTAAATACCTTTTTTTCTTTTATTTTTTGTTTTTCCTCATTTTTTTCTTTTTTAAGGTTGACGTTTGTTAGCTGTTCCGATTTTGTATCCGGCCATTGTTGAATGGACTTCTTCAGGGAGATAAATATATTAAAATAATGTGTATTCAGATATTGTTTGTCCGCACGTAACGCTTGGTATTTGATACAAATTATTGGCAATAGGATTGTAGAAAATTATTCAGTTATATTATTAATTACCTAATCTGTCATACCTTATTATAGTCGGATAATAAATCCCTAATGTTACTCTTTACGTAGCCATGGTTTCGTTTTTGTATCCGGACATGTTTGAAAGGACTTACAACTTTGTCTTTTTGGACAAATAAATATAAGGTCAAGGTGGCTAATTCCGTCTAGGGGGTATCACCGTCTGCTTCAAATAACTCTTGCCGGAATAATCCTACGCTTTTGATACATAACGTCGGTAACACAGCATAATATCGTCGATCAAATCATGTAGGGTAGATGGCATTAGTAGACATAGATATGGATAAAACGTCCTTAGAAGTTCAGTTGTGTTTGAAAATGTAAAGTGTGTTTAAATGCTGTCGCATTTTGTCGATGATAAATATAATATTTTATTTATTACACTTATTAAAAGTATTGCATGTGTGGTTAAAGCACGCTTATACGATTGTTAGCAGTTATTTGGCAATTAAACGTTTCAACAGCTGCTAATCGTATCTGAAACATTTGTAACCTGAAAATTGTGAAGTGGCAAATTCCGTCCATAAACAATGGGGCCATTTCGTCATATGTCGGATTTCCCCGATTTCAGATATTAAAAACATTTTCTATTCCAGGATTTTAATGAAAAAAAAAAACCTACTACAAGTATCTACTACAGTACAAGCCTTGTATCTACTGCAATATAATCTTTATTTTGTAATCAACGAATGTATCTTGTTTTTAGATTAATTGATTTTATCATATAAAAGCGCAATTACAAACAAAAACGAATAAGGTTTCTATGATAAAATGATTTGCGTGAAGCCGTATTAGCAGTACGTAATGGTGCAATAAGTGGGTACAAAGCTGCACAGCTGTATAAAATCCCAGAATGACAATTATGGATCACGTAAATAGAAAGAGAAAACAAATCTCATTGGGAGGAGAACTGTGTTTGTTTTATTTCTCTTACCAATAAACCTCATAATTAGGTTGCTACCCTGGACTTTATCAGTATGCCGGAATTGCCCAAAAAATATTTTAACGTTTTAATGAGATCTATACCATATTTTATTAGTGGAAGACAGATAATTGCCTCTCGTTAACCAATACATGTATGACTTATGTGTATTTAAAAAAATATTAGATATTTATATAATTACCTCTACGTGACGGATTTACCCGAATTGCGGGAAAATCCGTCTAAGGTTAAGGTTTTAAAATTACCTTATATCTTGGAAACTTATTTTGATTAAGAACACTTACGACGTTAATAGGAAGGTATGTAAACTTAAATTTTGATACTTGCTTAACATTTGGCCGGTATCGACAGATTTTTTAAATATACTTGAACAAAATTAGGTTTCAATAAAGTATGCGGAATTAGCCACTTGACCTTAAGTATATATAGGGTAGAAGACATCGTTTGTATAAGCACGTAAAACAGATTTTATTAATATTAACAATATGATAACCCTTTCACATTATTATAAATTAAGTACCTGTCTGTTATGTCCTAAGGACAAATAATAGAATTATTTAGAATAAAAAAAACAAATGTTAAAATTAACATGGTATGTATAGACCTTAAACTTTTGCCTATTGTCAAAGTATAAGAAAACACAATATGGACTATGATGAAACTTTTACTAATGTCCATTCTAGATTCGGCGTCCTCAGACCTCCAACCTGACGGAATTGAAAATAATGGAAAAATAAGGAATAAATATCTAGGTGTACATAGACTGCATTTAACCTTCATGAGGCATAACACAACTGCTACTTGCAATGCAAATTGCAAATACATAAGGCCCTTCTCTGAAATAAACATTGAATTTTATTAGATTTCGACATGAACATTATGCATAAAGAAAGAAAGAAAGAAAAACCATTTATTGACCTTTGACAAATTAAATACAATTATGGAGATAAAAAAAATAAAAAAACTTATTACTTATTTAACATCAAAAACAGAAACATAAAAAAAAACAGGTCAAATGGTTCCGTCTCAGCATAAGCCATTGCGATGCTTTGCAAAGACGTCGCAACAGCGCCGATATTCTGACGGAACCCATTGTAGAAATGACGTCACAAAAAAATACAATAATAAAACATTTTAAAAAGTGAAATTAACTTAAAATTATATACAGAAGAAAATTAGAACATTAATGAACGATAACATAACATAATTGGTGAAACAAAAACATAAATTGGTGAAACGAAACGTTACAACGTTTAAAATGGTTTAATTTAATTTAATTTAATACTATAGTACATTTGTCACAACATTAAACATAGCACAACATTCAAATATGTGACAGAGCTCTCAAAGGGGTTTGAAACTTTGAAATGGTTAAGAAAGAGTGTTAGAAATGGGCTGAATATGTCTGAAGTTAAAGCTGAGAAACTAATCCACCGATATCATCACGATTGCTATCAAATCGTATCGTATCGTAACGTAATCATTGCTGCACCAGAATTACGCTGGTAAAAATTGATTAATTACTCATAAATAATGATAGCGCGACAGCTCCGATAAACGGATTACCGAAACCCAATCGCTTAGGTATACACAATGATGTAAAAAGTATGAATTCGTGATATGCTAACAAAAATCGAAAAAAATGTTTCGAATGCAGTGACAGCACACATACACATATTTCGAATTTCGAACACATTTACCTAAGCAAAAGAGTACAAACTGTACTCTCTTGACGGTTCGTTTCTAAGGCACGGATGGCGTATCTACCTTTATATATACAGAATATCATTGGGTATACAGCGATAACAATGTTATGATTTTAAATAATTGATTTGGGACACGATTATGAAGCTTCAAGGGCTTTGGAAATGAGGGCGAGAATGGTATGGCGCATGGCGACCAAGCTTACTAGGTGGTAGACTCGATACTGAGTCGTCTAGGTAGGTACCACCGCAGTGCCAGATATCGTCCGGGAAATACGAGTGTTAATCGTTTGTGTTTCGGGATGAGGGCACTGTAGCTAGTGAAATAACCGGGTATAAGAGATCTAACATCTGTTGTCTCTGGTGACGGGCGCAGTGCAGCGTTCACGGAGAATAATAACTGTCTATCAGTTGTTGGTCTCCTTCAATGCCGCTCTGTCATGGTCGGGCGTTTCACTTACCATCAGGTAAGCGTCTTGATCGTCCTGTACACTCATAACATAGAAAAAGCTCAGTGGTGTAGGCGAAACGGGTTAGCGTCACCCTGACATAGCGCCCAGAGGGGCTTCGCACCCAAAGAGGACTCAGACGAACTCACTTGGGATGAATACTTATAAATATCCCTGACATTCACACAGCCCCGTCTAGCCCCAAACTAAGTGTTAGCCTGTAATATGGATACTCAATAACGGATAACATACTTAATTTTTTTTTGTTTGTTAATACATACATATTATGCATA
>PQWD01001844.1:3977-20899 GCA_019425675.1 Leucinodes orbonalis | reverse complement strand
TGTTTAGGTAAATGTGTTTGAAATTGAAATATGGTATGTATGCTGTCACTGCATTTGGAACATTTTTTTCGATTGTTTTGTGAGCATATCACGAATCCATGCTTTTTTACATCATTGATTTTTGAAAAATAATGGCAAACATGCAAAGAAGAACGGATGAGCAAAAAAATTTGACATAAATTCCACTTACACAATACAATTATTAAATGAACAGTTTAATGATATCAGTGTCAGAGCCTCCTTAATAAAGCAGAATTCTGGACACATTGTTGTTGGTTCCTGTCACATTAAATACGTACTGAGCGAATAGGTACCTTGATGTCAATTTGGTTTACAAGTTGTTTGCAAAAAATGTCCGTGAACAACTTTGTATCATCCGAGAAATATTTTATTGATGTAACTGTTAGTTGATCCTCAGTACTGGACAGAATAAATAAGTGGATATCGTAATCTTCACAAGTGGCAGTGGACACACTCAAAATCCCAGGAACCAATGGTCAAAGGTTCTCGAGTTGCGACCGTTGATTGAAAAGAAAAGCGAAAAGCGTGGAGCGCCTATATCAGGTAAAGCAATGATTAAGGTTTGTTGTTGACGTGTTTGTTGACATTGGGAGCCAATTATTTTCAAATGTATTTGGAGGCCTAATTTAAATATGTTTTAAATTATACTTGTATTATAATGTACGTATAATACAGGCTCAATGTACGTATCCGTCAGTATTAATGCGATGTTTTTGGAGCAATAGATCATAGTTATTTCGCTACATCTACCAATCAGCATTGGGCCTGTGGGTAACGGCCAATCTCTCTAGTCATGTTGTGAAGTCCTCTCTCCTAAAGCTAGACCCGTAGACTGCAAGGAAACTATGGTTTTACTAATTATGACACGGTATCTTTATGCAGATGCACTGCAGTTTTGCAACGCAGGTCATGCTTATTTTTTGAGTTTTTTTTCTACATTTAATCTATAAGTCTGTTGACAGATGCGCGCCGAATGTCTTAATATTTTGTAGTTTTCTATACAAAACCTGGCCGGATTTTGACACACTTTTGTAGTTAGCGAGATTCCTTATTTTATTGCACGTCCATGATTTTACCGTTCAAAGCATGAACTTATTTATAATTTGATTTAGTTATTTATCTTGAAATTACATTACTAAATTTGACCTACTAGAAGAAATCTCTTTGAGAGATAAGCTGCCTGTACTTCAATGCTTATCTGTCCACTTAAATTGTCACGCTATCGATGTACAAATAAAAATAAAATATTTCATTAATAAATAAAAAAATCGTAGAAAGTGACAACATATGCTCATGATTTACTCCCCATGACTCCCATATCAAACAGCTTCCTAAACTCAAAAGTTAGACCACTAAACCGGAGGCATTTTTCACGGTATATAAGTATTTTAAGACCTCCAAAGGAAAGTTAATCTTCCAACGTATAATAGGAGCAAAGAAGCCAAAATATTTTACATTTTATGTCACTTTTACTCGAACAGCTAACAAAAGGCCACGCTTTTAAGTCATTTATCACAATATCGCGATGAAGGCAGGTAAGTACTTTCAGGCATTTTATTAAAAAATAAGCTTAAGGATATTGATGTGAAAGAAGGCAAAGTACAGTTGAAAATATGAGTAAAAGTTTAATGTTTATGTTTTTATAAGTGTACTGGACGGTCAGGACGCTCACCGAAGAGCGTCGGCTCTTCGACTAGAATTTAGTAGACGTGAAATACTTGTTACATAATTAAGTGGCAATGTTACCCTAATGCAGATACTAGCGTGACATAAAGATAAATGGCCAAGTGAGATGATGTCATGTTTCATGCACAAGCCACGCGGGCTATTAATTCAGTTCGGTTTACATTTACCTTGTTGTCACCACCTTTTATGGCTAAGAATGGAAGGCGGCGGGAATTTCGAAGGGACAGGATACTATATGAGATGCGCGTGAGCTGCGCGATTTAACTATGCTATTTTAGGTTGTTTACTGCGAGAGAAATAACGCGGGTAACATCGCGGAGCAACAACTAGTTCGTAATACACGTACTTGCATAATGCGTAGAACTGATAACCGATGGGCGGAAAGGATATGGAGCAATTTACTAATGTAGGCAGACGAGCTGGCGGCCCATCTGATGGAAAACGGTAACCGCCGTTCATGGACAACTGCAATGCGAGGACAAAGCCATGCCGCTGCCTATCAAGAGGAAAGGGCTCTCTTTAAATACATGTATTTTTTTATTTTATCCGTATTTGAAATAAAGCCATGGCTATAACAGTAGTACCCGGATGAACGCGCGACACGTTCAATTATGTATCAGACGACGGACAGCGTTCGTTTGTTTTGTGCTGCGCTTGTTGTTTTTATTTGGGAAATTTGCATGTTCATGAATCTTTGATTCATACGTTACAACGGTTTATAGGTTATGAAAGTGTTGGGAAAACTTAATGTTAATAATTTTGAGGTTTTCGCATTGAATCACAAGACAAACTGTGTAGCGTAAATTGTGTGGATAACTACGATATATAGAGTGTGTGGGAATAGTTTGAGTAAATTTAAACAGGTTAATAACTACAGTGTTATTGTAATCCGGGTCATGACAGTTCACTGCTGAACTGAAGCCTCCTTCATGATAGTAAAGAGTTTAGCCCTTATCTGTCTGTTTGTAATGATCTGGGTGTTTTCTATGTATAATATGTATGTATATACAAAAAGTATATAAGTATGTTTATCTGTTGTTTAGTACCCATAGTACGGGCTTGACGCTTAACTTGGGACAAGATAGCGCTGTGTGAATGTCAATGGATATTTATTTATTTATCTACTAGCTTGGCAGGCGAGTTGGAGATTAGTACCTGTATTGGGTTAAATTGAATAAGAATTCTCAATACTCAACCATTTATTGCAAAACCATAATATTATACATTAGATGTTACATAAAATGTGAGACCAGTGTTATGAACACTGTTAAGCACGCAATATAAGGACTAGGAGAGAGGAAAGATATAACATTTTAGGTCATTGATTTAATTTAATTTAATTTTAAAATATTCATTGATATCATAATACCCGTTTACCTCTAATACCTGTAATTTGCTGAATATTTTGTTTCTAAGGCGCCTCTTACGGCACCCGCGGGAAAGGTAGAGGCGGTGACAATTGCAATACATACTGTTAGCACATGGTAAAATTGAGCGTCGGTGGCTCATTGGTGTAAATTGTTGCCTTCCGATCTGGAGGGTGCAGGTTCAAAGCCCGCCACGTTCCAAAGTTTTCAAATTTTCGAAATTCTATGTACGTTTATCCGACGCTCTTAAGGCGAATGCAAATATCGTGATCGCACACCTACAAAGAGCTTCAAAGGATGTGCGAGAAGTCGGCCAATCCGCACAGGGCCCGCGTGGTCAACTAACTACACCCTATACGGGGAGGCACGTGCCCCTTGGCGGGGACTTATAATGAGCTGATTTGATGATCATGACATTGTACAGTTATTGTGTCAATATAAATATCTCGATGCTGATTATCGATTAATGATACCTATAAGTCTGATGGATTGTGTAACATTATTAAGGAGTTCACTTCTATTATCGACTGTAATAGAAAAGCCAGGGTGCGTAACTCGATTCCAATTTTTAAAAGGACCTCGAGGGATAAGAGTAACGTAAAGACATTAAGAGGCCATTACGCTACGTCGCTTCAGTGCACTTGTAACATACCGTTGACAAAACGCAAAAGGGATCCGGCAAAGTTATATTTAACTGCTCGTGAAGAATTACCTAAATAAAATAGTACAACACTTCGGCGGTTCGTTTTTGAGGCACGGATGGCGTATCTACCTTATATATATACAGAATATCATTGGTTTTCAACTAATGCTGAACAAGAAGACTGAGGCTCGTATTTTAGGCTGAGACTTAAGCGTTGATATTGAGTAGAGTTAGAAAGGGACGCTCTATACGACAAATAGCGCCATCCTTTCTAACTCAATTTAAGTAAAGGCTAACCTTCAGTCTCGTTCTAGAATACGGGCCTTGGTGTTTATTATTAGTAATAAGGTACCGCAAAATATTGTAGAGTTGCCCTTTCATATGTTTAAAGTTAGAATCAAACAACACCTTTCTAAAAAAGGGTACTACACTATTGACGAATATTTATGTGATAAAAATCCGTGGCCTGCTCAGCTATTCAGTGTTATGATATATTGTTACATTACATTATTATTGTTCATATTTGACGACTCATATGGTGTTTGGTTGAGACGTAGGCCACTACACCAAGGACCTTCCGTCTCCCGCGTTGTTTTCTCGTTTGCGTACTCATGAAATAATAATAATAAAAAAATATCCACTGACATTCACACAGCGCCATCTAGCCCAAGTTAAGCGTGAAGCCTATATAATACGTACTAAACATACTTACATATATTTTTTTGTAAATGCATACATATTATACATAGAAAACACCCAAACCATTACCAACAGACATGGTCATGCACCAATGTTGTACTATCCGGGGATCGAACCTCTTAACCGCAACACAAATGGTCGTCAAATGAATTAGTTGTTGGCTACATTTGTATGAAATTTTAATCCATCGAATATGTTGCCTCGTTGTAAATTTGCAAATGAAATGTAGACATAATATTATTATCAATAACCAATTTAGCGTGGTTTGAACCATAAATGTAATTAGCATAATCATAGGTATTCAGGCATAGTGTTTCCAACACAGATTTCCCAATACAGGAGATGGGAAGCGCGTTTAAAGTGCGTCAACTGTAAGCTCAATGAGCATACACTCGCTACCGTTACGCTTTGAGACGAGTCAAGACGCACGAATATTAGAAGAAATTACCGTTTTTTTCCAAATGCTATCCTGTGCAATTGTAACATGCCATCATCGCAATGAATCAGTAAATTTACCAAGAAATGTAATAACTTTTCACAGGTAAGAACCGAAAAGAAATTGCGACACTGGGACTGCTATAAACTTGGCGGCTTGTCCAGTCTAATGTATATTCTGATGTCTGTGGTTTACTACTATAACTTGTGAATTGGCTAGGCGTGTCTCACGATACGAGGCTGGTCTTATCTCGGACAGAGAATTAGCCTAGCTATTCAGTGCGGCAACGTGACCAGCCTTTTGGTCACCTTTCCACATGATGGCGACCTTAAGCATATATTGTATTTATAGAGAATTTACTTCCTATTAATAAAATATTTTTGAATAAATTTGCGTTTTAGGCTGTATTTTTAGTATATTAGTTTTAGTATATTTCATTAATTCATTATTATAATGTTTGAAAGGTAAAATAACCAAAAGGTATCTTTAAAAAATATAAATGCATTACTGAAAATATTTCGTAAATGTACTTAAATAAATAATTTCTGTGTGAATATTTTTTTATTTCAGCGCTGTCTAGGCCCAATTAAGCAATCTTGCTAATGCTCTGGGATTCAACGCATACATCATATATTTACGCACCTTATTATTGATACGCAAGTTTCACAGTAAAACTGATTGGTACGTCCCTGATAAAAGTTTGAGTTAATGTCTATGATAATTTGACAATAAAAGCCACTAACATATCCGGTTCGAGGGACCAAATATGGGGTTTAAGCCTACACACTTAGATAATAGATATGATAGGATGATAGCTAATAGATCGAACCCGAACTTTTGGTGTAGTAGCCCGACGTCTCAACCAATACAAAAAGTCTTATTGAGTGCTTCATATGTTTTTATTATGTTAAAATTGAATTTTTTTATTTATTTCAAAAGAGTTATACAGTAAAGCTTGGAAATTAGATATAATGAAACGATATTTAAAAGGTCGAAAGGTCTTCAATAATTTATCATGAAAGACGCACTTGAAAATTTAATATATACAAACTTTAATATATATATATATCAAAATTAAAGTTTGAAAATACAAAAAATATATATACGGGTTAATACATTACACTTTTTATTGAAACTTATTTTTTTTTTGTAAAATTGCATAAATTATTGTGATATTTGTCGTTAATTACGATTCTTACCACCTTAAACTTCTTTTCGTATACTAAGACCATTACGAAGATTGAGCCGCAGATGGCCTTTACAGCTTCACCGCGCAATTGGCGAGCGCAGATGGCTCTCAACCTTAAAAACCACAAGGAGCGCTGAGCCTCGATTCTGCACCATCCACCATTACAACACTTTTCAACCCAATTTTTTGGTAACCAGGTACAATTTAATGGTAACACACACACACACACACACACACACACACACATAAGCATATGCACATTTATAGAATAAATATTACCTTTATACTTTTCTCAGATTACCTTGATGTAATGGCGTAACGGAAGGGCGGTAACTTCCAATACAGTTACTCTTGTACTTAAATTATTACCGAATTTAGGTTTGTTATAAAAAAAACAATTACAATTTTTATAATTCGCGAAATTAGAGCCCTGCCCTTAGACTTATATTTTATAAGAATAAAAATATCTTAAAATATAATTAATATTAAATTTGTAAAATAAAGTGTCTATATACGATGAGATAGCTCTATTTTGCGAACTTAACTCTATGGCTGTTTGTTTACCTTTTGATTTTATTTTAAAAGATAGTCATTAAATATCTTATACAGAGGTAAACCATCTTGCACGTTACGTCAACACTCTGGCCCAATCTTGTGATAAGGTTACAATATAACTCAGCAATTCTATACGTCCCGGGTGTGTTCTCATGAAATTATTTTATAGCTAATGGCTGGGGAATAAAGTGGAAATTTGATGAGGAGGGTAATGGCGGGGCGCGGGTAACGAAGCGGCGCGACGGGCGTTTTGACTCCATCTGTGACGTGGCGCTGGGAAAACTGGATGCGGTATTTGGAGACTAGCAAAAATCAGTATTTTACCATTAAATTAATTGCTGCAATAATAAAATAGTTGATGCGTATATTATTTATATTTAATATTGTTGTGACACTTAGCATCATTTCATCAGATGAGGGATATTTACTGTTAGAAAAGTAAATCTATACGATAACAATAACTACACACAAAAACGGTAAATTAAACTTTTTCACAAAGGGAGTGGATTGACAGATCAACTATATCATCTTTCAAATCTGTCTATCATACAATTTTCTATGGCATTACGATCTGTGCACAAATTTTAATACGAAAGCACAGGTTTTTCAAAGGTAACGCATTTTTAATACCTTTGTAGTAATTAAAAGCGAAGCATTCGATATTTGGATAGCATAAATGATAGGTATTGAGATGTAATGGAGTTTCCAATTAATTTTCGATCTCAGTCAGCATCCCAATTGCAATAAAAATGCCTCATCCGAAAGGATCTATTATATTCGCATGTCTAACGACGGACTCGCAAGATGACGTTTGTTTTAAGCAAAAGCGAACATTCACCACTTTGCTTAAGTGTCCATGTAATGTGCCTCTAGCTCTTGTGTCTGCCCCAGTTTTTCCTGTGAAATTTCATTAACAGTGCCATTTTTAGGGATCCGTGCTGAAATACGGCTTAATAAATTAGACAACAATACTCTTGCTCATGCTTTTGGAGTTGCCCGCGAAAAAAGAACAGAATTAAATATGCGTTGAAGCACAAGTAAAGGCTTTTCACTTACCTTTAGAAGCTCCGTTGTAATTCAATCTTTACTGGGGGGCTTTTCAATTTTTCAGCTGTCTCAACGCCTTCGAGATTTTATCTTTGTTTGTTTTTTAGCAACTTGTGTGAGAAGTTACAAACAAGTTTCGCTGTACAATCATTGGAGTCGGATCGCATACGTGATGACTTTGATTTATAGAAGTCATCGTAAAAGTCCTGAATTTCCACCAAAGCCTTGAAAGCAAGCAGTTTTCCTTCACGTGAAGTCAGGTTCGTTAGATGGGCTCGGCTTAGCTGTTTTTAAATAAATAAATAAACACTTTAAATAAATAAATAAAAGTAATAAAATATACAGTGTGTTGTTTATATGTTTGTGTGAGTGTGTGTATGATAGAAAAAGAACATTAAGCAGCTGTCTCCTACACAAAACTGCGTTAACAAAATTGTTACGGAACCCACTCAAGTAATCCCGCACTACAATATTCTGGTTCCTTATAAATGGAAAACTTCTGTTTTTCTTTCTCGGTTAAAATTTAATATCGCCGAGATAAAGGTGGCCACGATTATTAAAAAAACAGTGGATCTTTCATTTTTTGAATTCTTTTAATAAACGGTACCGTTTTCTTCCGGGGGATCGCTTCATGACGTTTTCTTGTGTAATTGGTAATGTATTTAATGGTTTTCTTTCAGGAATATTAAGATGCATATTTGTGTTAGACATTTTTATTACAGACATATTTTGTTATATTAGGGATTCAAAATCAAAATCAAAATACTTTATTTGCATTAAATAAGGTACAAATCAGGTGTTAGTAATTATTTATGTCGCTCATATTTACCCACAGTTTGGCATGCAACATATTTCTCTACTTCGAGCGTCGGTGGCTCAGTGGTGTGGACTGTCGCCTTCCTACCGGGAGGGCTGAGGTTCAAATCCCGACACGTACCAATGTATTTTCGAATTTTCGAAAAATATATGTACGTTATCCGACGCTCTTACGGTGAAGGAAAACATCGTGAGGAAACCTTCATGCACGCTGCGAAGAAATTCAAGGTTGTGCGTGAAGTCGTCCAATCCGCACTGGGCCCGCGTGGACGACTAAGGCCTAATCACCCTACACGGGTAGGCTCGTGCCCCTCGGTGGGTACGTTTAATGAGCTGATGATGATGATGATGATATGGATCCTTAATAGAAACCTACCGTTGCACTTTTATTTTATCTTAAATTGCTCACATAATGTGGGCATAAATTAAAAATAAATGACACTTCAAATAAGAGCGAAGCAGGGACCGCCGCTAGTACATTATGATTAACAATTCACCGTGTATAGGTACAAGGGCTTCCCACAAATCAGGCTTGGTTTGATTTGATGATAAAATGCAAATTTATAATAGGACCAGTCGTTTATGATTTATCGGGCAATGTAACGTTGCTGGGTATTATTACCCATGTATAGTTTGTTATTTGATTAGCATATATAGTTTGGTTCAATGGTATATTTAAATGTCTCTCTGCAATCGCAGTCTATTGCTATAATTATATGTCTCCCCAATTTTGCGCCAGACATCCCGGTCCTTCACTTTTCTCATCAAGCATCCACCAGCGACCTTTCGCAAGTTGTCGGTCCATCGAGCTGGAGGGCGTTACCCTTGTAAAGACGAGATGTCCACTCCAGAACTCGTCTGCTCCAATGGCCATCGGTTCTGGCGGGATTAAAACCTGATGATTTCTGATCAAATCATCAGGTTCAAATCCCGCCACGTACCAATGTGTTTTGGAATTTTTGAAATATATGTACGTTACCCGACGCTCTTACGGTTAAGGAAAACATCATGAGGAAACCTGCGCACTATGAAAAGATTTAAAGGTTGTTACTTGTTAGTGACGTTAGCCAAACCATACTGGGCCTGCGTGGACGACAAAGGCCTAATCACCCTATACGGGTAGGCTCGGTTGGGACCGAGGGACGAACAATGAGCTGATGACGATGAAGAAACATTAAATATTTAATTATTATTCATCATCATCATCATCAGCTCATTTAACGTCCCCACCGAGGGGCACGAGCCTACCCGTATAGGGTGATTAGGCCTTAGTCGTCCACGCGGGCCCAGTGCGGATTGGACGATTTCACACACAACCTTCGAATCTCCTCGCAGGCGTGCATGAAGGTTTCCTCACGATGTTTTCCTTCACCGTAAGAGCGTCGGATAACGTACATATATTTTTCGAAAATTCGAAAATACATTGGTACGTGTCGGGATTTGAACCTCAGCCCTCCCGGTAGGAAGGCGACAGTCCACACCACTGAGCCACCGACGCTCTATAATTATTATTATTAGAAATAGGTAATGTTGCAATACCCAAGCACTGTCCAGTACAGCACGCAGCTTACGCGCATCTTAACGAAACGATTTCAAAATAATTTGGCATGGTGCTCTCTTGATAAACACATTTAGACATAACTTCTTACTTTTTTAGGAATATTGGCATAAAACCTTGCCAATCCGTACGCAGCACTAGGCAGTTGACTTAGTACAGAAATAGTCTTTGTATAGACATTTTCCGGTCGATTAGTTCAACACTGGGGCGGCAGGGGGCGCGGTATCAGTGCACGGATGACGGCACGGAGACAATGACGTCACGGAGTCAAGCTCTGGCTCCATCGGGCCGATGACTGTGCGTTTACACGCAGGGCTGTAGCTATGGTTGGGAATTGAAATACATGTACCTTAAAATAAATATCCACCGACACTCACACAACGCTATTAAGATCAGCATATACTTTTTTTTGGTAAATAAGTTTGCATTTCATGAAGTCAGAGGCTACATAATGGTTTACTTTGAATGGAATTTCACTATAATATAACTTAATTTGTAACTAGTTGTAGTACAAAAGTAATAATAATATATTGATTGAGCTGAACTCACCTATAATTGGTACTTGTATCATAATTTTGAATATATGTATGCATGTATTGTTGGTGAGTCTACATAAATAAATACATATCATCATCATCATCAGCTCATTAAACGTCCCCACCGAGGGGCACGAGCCTACCCAGTGCGGCTTGGACGACTTCACACACAACCTTCGAATCTCTTCGCAGGCGTGCATGAAGGTTTCCTCACGATGTTCTCCTTCACCGTAAGAGCGTCGGATAACGTACATATATTTTTCGAAAATTCGAAAATACATTGGTACGTGTCGGGATTTGAACCTCAGCCCTCCCGGTAGGAAGGCGACAGTCCACACCACTGAGCCACCGATGCTCTAATAAATACATATATAATATATAAACATAGGAACGTCCAGACATGTTCATGCATACATTTTTTTTTATTGACCGGGGATCGAACCCGCTACCCGAACAAGGTGGTAAATAAATAAATAATGTATGAAGAAGCTACATCGTTACGCAGTGCCAAGGAGTCAAGCCTATCCGAAACATCATGGCAATCGACAACTCCAGTCGCTCTTCGTTGAATGCAGTCTAAAGGGAGAAGCTGGTACTGGGGAGAACCTGCCCAAAGATGAGAACCGTATTCTACGAGAGGCCGAACCAGCACCTTATATACTTATGTTTTTATGTTCTGACGCAAGCACACTGAAGGTATTATTCAAATTTTTCTACCTATCTGCTTGATTAATTTTTTTTTCAACTAATATAGCTTACTTACTCTTTTTCTAGAAGCATTAGTAAGCAGTAATATATATTAAGTATATTAAGCATTTAGTAAACCTGCTTAAATGATGATCACGATGTTTTCCTTCAACGTAAGAGTGAGTAGGTACATATAATTTCGAAAATTCGAAAACATGGTACGTGGTGTCAACACAACAGTCCACACCATTGAGTCACCGACGCTCTCCTGCTAACATAAATACAGATTTAAAGGCAGTCTATTTAAAGATCTTGTTTGATTAACAGTTAAAAAATATCTAAAAATAATAATAACAAGCTTCTTATTAGAAATATCTCAATGTAGTTAAAAATCACCCGTAAATGTTATACAAAATTGAACTTTTAAAATGCAACATTGCCGTGATGAAATCCACGCTATATTTTACACAGTGAAGTTTAATATGGAATAATAATGAAAAATTTAGGGGCGAGATAAACGTCAGTGCAGCGGACGGGCGCAGATTAAGTTTATAGCGAGCTTAGTAGCCTTTGAGCAACGCTATATATACATTTTACCCGTTTACGCACGTTCCTTGTGGCTTTTAAAAGTAAGCACAATATAATAACAGTGTAGTTTTAATAAGGTAAAAAGTTCTTAATTTTATTTGCGATTGACGCATTTTCAAGTTACTTAGGGGTAATTCAAGCATATTTTTTATGTTAAGTTTTTAGTTTTTTTAAACCTTCTTTATTCTTTTTTTTATAAAGTTTCTTTATTTATTTTTTTACCGCACCTATTATTAATTTTCTGCATGGCCTTGTGGTAACCTGGTAAGGCATTAAGTTCGCCCTTGTACTGTCTTTTTGTATGGTGCATAAAGTTTAAATACATAAATTAATATTTTATAATTAATATATAACTACCTACGGGGTTCCCTATTTAAAATCTAAAACCGTTTACACCAATATTTTATAGTCGAAAACATTTAAAAAATATCATCAGCCTACAGCCTACTGCAGGGCATAGGCCTTCCAACATAGCGTAGTTATGGGGATATTGGGCTGCTGTAACCGACCACGCAGGCCCAATGTGGATTGGCGAGTGTTAACAACTACCATTCTAAGATGGCCGCTAGGACCGACGGCTTAACGTGCCCTCCGAAGAAAGTTATCAACTTTCTTTTCGGACAATCAGGTGATTCAGAATGCAATATCCTAACCAAATTAGAAGAAATTGCGCGAACAAAGTGGCGTAGGACGACCTCCGGCCCGACGGACCGACTACTTGCGAAAGGTCGCTGGTGAAGGCTGGATGAAAACAACGGAGGAGCGGGATATCTAGTAGACCTACGTCTAGCAGTGGATTGCGATAGGTTGAAGAGAGAAAGTGACGTTTCCCAGCGGGGTTCGAAACCATGATTTCCAGGACATACAGCCGAACACTGTGCCCACTAGACATCGGAGGTAGTTATATTATATTATATTAGTTGAAATAAAAATAACTTAATTTTGTCAACAAATATAAATACCTTTCAATCTTATAATTGCGACAAATTTTCTAAAATATATTTACCAGTGTATGTCTCCGACATGGAACCAATTACAATAGTTGAACGCCGAAATAACAAGCTTTAATAAAGAAAACAGATGCAAAAATGTGTTTATTTTTTATATTTTTCTGATACTGCGTCAACTCGACGATTTAATGTTAAATTATTTTCCTTTGAAAGCAGTTTGTATTTGAAAATGCGATAAAATTTTCTAGACATCATTTTATTGATATAGGTACTTTTTTACTTCAGAATTTTGGACTTTCGGGTTTAATGCCTTTTTTACGTTATCAGTGCACAGGACGGTCAGGACACTCACCTGATGGTAAGTGATACGCCTGTAACCATGACAGAGCGGCATTGAAGGAGACCAACAACTGATAGACAGTAATTATTCTCCATCAATGCCGCACTGCGCCCGACACCAGAGAAGATAGAAGGTCTCGACTTTCGGACTGCGTCCTTTGTTTAGTGGTCTCCGCATTGAGTGAAAAATCACTGAACGTTTTTCCAGTTTGGTTAAGTACATTGCTGACAATAGTCCTACTGTTTTTAAATGAATTATATGAACACTTTTCATCAGGTGTCTCTCGTGCTCGTTTGCCCCCAATATCATAAAAAAAAATCGTGTTTTGGAGGGCACGTAAAACCGTCGGTTCTAATTATATTGCGCATGCGTTTTGGGATGCAGCCCAATCTATATATGCAATCTTTAGCATTTATAATTGGATAGATATTAAAAATATACCTTCTTACTACTCTTTAATACTTGTACATTAACCTTTTCAACGCCTCTGACACAAAGGCATCAGGAGTAATAGATTTTCAATTGTGCCTTGATTCCTAGCGTTCAAAGGGTTAATCACAGCCCAGATTACCTAAACGTCTCAAACGAAGAGACACGTGTGGTATATTAATACCACGTAATTAGTGTTAATACACATAGAAGGATATCAATAGAATATGTACGAATACAAGAGATTAATGGTATATTTTAGGATGTGATGAATATATATTCGTGATTTGGACGACAAAACTGTGGAATCAGCTACCATCCGACTTATTCCCTGAGCGATACGACCTGGCGTCCTTCAAGAAGAGAGCGTATTCCCACTTAAAAGGCCGGCAACGCATTTCTTTGCCCTGTGGTACTTTGGTATTTTAAATGTATTTTTTATTGTATTTTTTGTATTCTTTTTGACGTTCATAAGTGCTTTTTGTAAGCCTAATCTGAATAAAGAATTTTGACTTTGACTTTGTGGTATTGCAAGTGTACATGGGCGACGGCGTCATTTACCATCAGATGAGCCGCCTGCTCGTTTGCCCGCTATAACATAAAAAAAAACTTGGGGCTAGATGACGCTGTGTGAATGTCAGTGGATATTTAGTACCTAAGGGCATTGTGTGACAATTACAATGTCAAGTTGTGTACAATTTAGTCACACTTAAATATATATATTTTTTTATGTTATAAGTGTACAAGACGGTCTGTACGCTCACCTGATGGTAAGTGATACGCCAGACCATGACAGAACGGCATTAAAGGAGACCAACAACTGTTCGACAGGTATTATCCTCCATCAATGCCGCACTGCGCCCGTCACCCGAGACAATAGATTGTAGGTCTCTTATACCCGGTAATTTCACTAGCTACAGTGCCCTCATCCCGAAACACAAAAGTGCATAACACTCCTGTTTCACGGGATGATATTTGGCACTGCGGTGGTACCTACCTAGACGACTCAGTATCGAGTCTATCACCTAGTAAATTTACGATAAAACTCATCGTTTTCGAGATAACCTTCATATGATACGGTTGGTTATCGTTCTCAACTCTGCGTGATTTCCAAACAGTATATCGATACACCAAAAATAAAACCAATTCTCAGCTTTCCCAACCGTTTTTGTCACTGTCCACTGTTGTATATTGAGGCTTATGTACTATGTACGTTTAAATCCACACCCTTCGCGCAACATATGTCAAGTGTCCAAAGTGGCCACACTGTTCTTCAAATAATCCGGGTTCGTATACCAGTAATTAAATCTACCAGACATGTATGGGCACTGTTTTCTGACGTAATATTTATAAAGATCAAGGAATATTTGGAAGATAAATCATCATCATCATCATCATCAGCTCATTAAACGTCCCCACCGAGGGGCACGAGCCTACCCGTATAGAGTGATTAGGCCTAGACGTCCATGCGGGCCCAGAGCGGATTGGACGACTTCATACACGCCTGCGAATCTCTTCGCAGGCGTGTATGAAGGTTTCCTCACGATGTTTTCCTTCACCGTAAGAGCGTCGGATAACGTACATAATTTTTCGAAAAATTCGAAAATACATTGGTACGTGTCGGATTTGAACCTCAGCCCTCCCGGTAGGAAGGCGACAGTCCACACCACTGAGCCACCGACGCTCTGGAAGATAAATAGTTTAAAATTTTTCTCCGAATCGCATTAGTATTGTACAAAAAAAAAACATCAGACTCTTTATCGAGTTGTTATATGATAAATAATTTTAAGACCTGTTTAGTGTTAGTCTATAAACCGATTCACGCTCTGTCTCATGGTTTAATGATGTAAAAAGTATGTATTCGTGATATGCTCACAAAAACAATCGAAAAAGTGTTCGAATGCAGTGACAGCACACATACACATATTTCGAATTTCGAACACATTAAACAAAGAACACAAACTGTACTCTCTTCGGCGGTTCGTTTTGAGGCACGAATGGCGTATCTACCTTTATATACAGAATATCATTGGGTTTTTATATAACTAGACTTAGAGAAGGTAAGGGAGCCCTTGGCAGGCAAGTTGCAGATATAATGTTTCACTTGTATTAGATTTTCACAGTAGCATCCATTCTCTAATGAAATTTTGAATGAATGAATCTAAAGCCGCCTTTTACGCACCTGCGGGTAGTATGGGCTGACAATTGTATTTTAGTTTGCCGTCACCAGTCGTCATATTTTTATTGTTATATAACAATTTCGTGACATAGAGCCTACCAAAAAGTAAATAAATAAATACATAACGAAGAAAAATACTTACGTATATCCTTTTTGAACAAACGAATACCCAGAACAATGGGTACAGACATCGTCATGCACATAAATGCTTGTACTGTTCGAGGATCCAACCCGGTATTCTTGATGTTTAAGCCGACTCCACACTTAACTCTAGAATAAAAAGCGTTATCTGGGGAGTTACCGCCATCTCTTAAAATAGTGTTACAATATATTACTTTGTCTTTCTGGTACAAAAATGCTGACGTATCATTATAACAATACTGTTTTGAGATATTGTGTTACGCCCTGAACGTGTTAACATTAATTTAACCATATACATCGTGCTTTTTCATCAAGCAATCCAAATGAACCTTTTGATCCATGCGTGAAATTCAAACACCCAATGTTTACCGTCCTTGTATAAATCTGTGGGTACGCAGCCCAACTATGTGAACCCCACAACCAGTGTTGCCGAACTATCATAGTTGGACTATCGATAGTTGACCAATGACGTAAAAAGTATAGATTTGGATATGCTCACAAAACAATCGAAAAAAGTGTTCCGAATGCAGTGAGCACACATACACATATTTCGAATTTCGAACACATTACCTAAACAAAAGAGTACAAATTGTATTCTCTTCGGCGGTTCGTTTTTGAGGCACGGATGGCGTATCTACCTTTATATATCAGAATATCATGTTGATCTCGAAAATCATCTAAGCTATCGCTTAGTTTATTGCAATAGTATTGGTACTCTGCAATACTATCGATTAAATCGTAACTCTGTAAAGAAATGGCTATCGATAGTATCGATACTATCGGTCGTGGCAATACTATTGATGAACGGTTAATTATCGATATTGCAATACTGTCGTTAGTGCAGAACTATAGTATCGATAGTTGGTGTAATTTGCAAAGCTTATACAATCTATCAGAGGTCGGTGGCTCAATGGTGTGGACTGTCGCCTTCCTACCGAGCGGGCTGAGGTTCAAATCCCGACACGCACTAATGTGCTTTCGAATTTTCGAAAATATATGTACGTTATCGACGTTCTTACGGTGAAGGAAACATCGTGAGGAAACCTTCATGCACA